>JAQGBB010000172.1:0-24317 GCA_034691745.1 Prismatolaimus dolichurus
GTTGTCGCGTGTCGACTCAAATAAAAAATTTGTCGACTCAAAAGAATAATTTGTCGACTCACCAAAAAATTAACTGTCAAGTTACAAGTTGCAAGTTGCAAGTCAAACCCTTTGCTGCAAATTCAAAAACGGTTCAAACGACATTGTCTTGTTTATGTGTTTACCCACAAATTTAGCTTTCGAAAAATCCACAAATTGGAGTTCCGGTCATCGGACTTTGAACGCGAAAAGCTTCGAATATCGGTCGTAATATTGTTTTTCTACTTTTTCAATCGGCCACAATATCGTTTTCCTGTTTTTGCAGCGCTAACATTTACAGCGTTTTCAAAAACCTAGCTTCCGTGGGTGACAATGGTTAGACGCACTTAGCTCATCGGTCAGGCATGTTCTCACCTGCCAGTTTCTGTCACAGAATTACTCAACTAGAGCATTCAATTGCAGAATAAACTGATGTTTCGGGATTAATTATTGATTCGCAAATAAAAGGTTTAAAAACCCAAAGCGGACTGATACTTCGCTGGCTATTCTTGTTTCATTTCAGTCCTCATAAATGGGGCTCATCCATATATGACGTCACCTCAAAATTCAAATTTTACGACCCCCCTTCCCCCCTCCGCTTCTGTCACCTATATCTTTTAACCCGTAGCGTCACCTAAAATTCAAAAATTTTCGACCTCCCTCCCCCTCGCTAGGTGACATCATATATGGATGAGCCCATGACGAAAACTTTTCTCAATGTCCACAAAAATATCCCACTGTGATGCTAACAGTGGTGTCGAAAAAATGTGCACACAGCATATCTCTGTCTCTCTAGACCGCATCTGTGATTTTCGCAACTATGAAAGCCAACACTGTGGTGGCGGCGAAGAAAACGATCGAACCGACCGCGAGGCCCATCGAGTAGCCAAAGTTGTTAACGCCCGTAAATGTGGCGCTCAAGCCGGTGACGTTGGCCGCCGCCACGTCGGCCTGGATCAAGCTGTTCGCCGTCGAGAACTCGTTGGTTATATTGTTATTGCTTCCAACCTATAAAACGCTGCCTTTACGTTCGTGTTCCGGAAACTCGTTCGCGTTCTAGAACGCGAGCTCCTACCCCATAGCAAGTGACCGCGATAATATCCAAAAGGCAGCATACTAGCAGCAGGGCTGGCACGACCTTCAGTAGCGCGGCCTTGGAACCACACGCACATGGGAGGCAAGCGATGCACGAAAGTGTGAACGTAAGCACACTGAGAATCAGGGTCAAAGCGAGAAAAGCAACCGCTGTTACCTGATAGGCTGGAGCGCCCTAAAATTTAAAATTTTTTGAAATAAAATAACTATTTTCTCGGCCATTGAAGTCACGCACACTCAAGCCCGAGCACGACGTTGTAAGCGTCGATATCGTGCACGAATCGCTGACGATGATGGCAAAATTGTACGAATATGACCCTGCTCCTTGCGTCGTCCCATTGTAGCTAACACTCGAAGAGAGCGAAACCGCACGCCACTGGGGTGTGAGAAGAGCGACCAACGTGAGAGCAATGGCGAAACCGATCCCGATGTTGAGATAAATGTGGATAACATTTTCGATGCACATGATGCAATGAGTAGAGAACGTTTATCAGCTAGCACGCAAAACTTTTTGTTTTTAAAGATCTCCGCAATGTTTGGACGGTTGGTAGGGGATGCCGGAAATTTTTTCGATTTTCGCTTGGAAGAACAATTCAGTTCAGTCATTGATAACTTGTCGTTCATTGTTCTTTAGCTCCAATGCATAGAGGAAAGTTTCGCGCGTGACCCGTGTTTCTAAGCATCAACTTTGTGAGCATAAAACCAAGGATGAGTCATAGTAAACCGGTCTGCATGTAAAAGGTATTTCTAAACCAACGAACGGCCATTTTTTTGCGGTTAACAAAAAACCAAAACTTCCGAATCAAAATTTTTTTTAAAAACTGAACAAAATGGCGTTTTGAGCATGTTTTTTAAGCATTTTTTATTTTTTTTTCTCGGTTTTCAATTTTGCATTTGTAGGTATTTCAAGCACAGATTTTAGCCGCCTCTAGCAGGCTGCCATTTCGGATTTTGGGTTTTTTCTTTTGGTTTTGACAGTTTATGTCGATTTTTCTTCGCCTTTTATCCGATTTTTGCTTTTTGAGGTTTTAGTCACTTTTGAGAAAAACCGAACAAAACCGAAAATAACCGAAAAAACGGAACAAAAACGAAATTAACTGACTGATTTTTTTAACGACCAAACCAAAATTTTTCGGTTATTTTTGCAAATCCGGCCGTTCGTTGAGTCGTTTTATATACAGTGTGCGAAGAAACGGATCCTGCTGCAGCCTACCGCATAAAATACCGCCTGGGTCATCTGGTTATTTTCTTCTGGAAAATTTCTGGAAAAATTTTTCTTAGGGCCTCGGAAAAAAAATGGAAATGAAAAATATTATTCTGCCCCTTTTGAAGACCCAAAGGAAATAAAAATTCTCCGGGGTCCCAAAACGAAAAGGAAATGGAAATTTTTTTTAATCAAAGAGTCGATTTTTCCGTTGTCTTTTTCAACATAAAAATTAAAAAAAGGCAAAAACTCTGTTTTTCGACTTTAGCGACATTTTTTCTGCATTTCAAACTGAAAGATAAAATAGTATAAATAGCATAAGAATTTGCAGAAATTTTCGCCTGCGGCTGCACGCTGTAAACCCCAACCGAATAAACGATATAAACCTTGAGTGTAAGCGCTCTGCCGTCAAACGTTGATTTTGTGACATTTGCTCATCACTGTCTGAAAAGACTATTTTATTGTTCTAAATTTAATGGTCAGCACAGTGATGCTAGCTAAAGAGAAAAAGCTAGAGAATGCTAGAGAAATACATACATCATCTATTAAGCTTTTTACATGATACCGGTATTAGCAGAAAAATTACATTTTTCCGATATTTGCTTTAAAGTTAAAACATAGTAGAAATCTTTATTCCCGCTAACGCCCTAGCCGACGCGTGTAGCGGCAGTCTCACCACGCCGACCTCTATACGCAAAAGACGTTTTCGTAACGAACAGAATTATCTTACAATAGCATGTCAGGACATGTTGTCAATTATACCCAAAGCCTAGCTTTCTGTGATGGTGATTCGAGTTCACTGTACTTAACTTCGCATCAAAAATCGACTATAATTTCTATTGATCGTATTTCACGATAGAAGCAGTGGACGTTTCCTTCTCTCCCTGAAACGTAAAGCTGGCCTTTGCTGCACGCAGTGAAGCTGTCAGCGTTCCTTATGAAAACGGTGCGTGCCTTTGCGTCTTGGACGACTATCGCCGGCTTCTCAGATTCTTTGGTCTGCGCACTGGATCGAGTCAGCGTTCTGGCTTGCGACCATCGTCGCTGGAGCTCACCGTTCACGATTGTAGTGCACCGATCATCGCATACATAAACGAGAAGATCTACAGTACGACGAGTTTTTATAGCAACGGGACGATGAGCTTTCCCGGCGCCTCAAAGTTGATACGATGAAACTTCCGATTCGAAATTCCTCCTTGCTTGAAGATCGCGAAAAGCTGAAAAAGTGGGTCACCTGTCTCCACGATTTTTCGTGCTATAGTAAAGACCAGTTTTCACCGAGTTTGGCGACCTCGTTTTTGTCCCTGCCATTCTTCTAGCGCACTACACAACTCTCGACAGTGATCGCGATTCTTTCGCGAAAAAGTCAAACAAAAGCGTCAAGCGATTGGCGGAAACGTTCTACCGTACCCTAATCAAGAGCGGAATCAGTCAAGCCCCCTAACGAGCATGCTTGGACACGTTCTCTGTCAAGCGATGGAATTTAGGGCTATGTTTTGGGATCGCGAGAGCCCGATTAATATTGATTTTTGCAAAGTTGTCCTTATAGTATTCGCGTTCCGCCAAAGGGCACCAACGAGACAGACCTCCTCTGCTATAGCATAGAGAATCTCACCCACTTTGGGCCCGTGAAGGAAATCTACTTTCATCCCTACAACGTCGTCGAGAGGCAGGCGGGCCGCTACTACAAGAGAACGGACGCTCACCTAAACGCAGACGCGTTGCCGATTGGCACCGATCTCGAGTCGAACGTTAACTCATTCATTCTCTTCAATCGATACTCGCAAATATTCATGAACCTCGTCAAGCGGATGACGTTGACGCCAAAACGAGCGAAACCGTGCGACCCTTCAGTGCCCTACTTTTATTGTCTGGACCCATTCAAGGTCGAGGAATTCGCGACGAACTGCAACTACTCAGCTGTAAGCTGGGAACGGTATCTATGGGATTACAATAGTTTGCCTTTTACGTCATGTTTGTCGAAGTACTTTCCACCCGAATACGAATACTGTGCGATTGCCGCCAAGCAGTCGCAACTCAAGAATTCGTGCAGCTCGCGATGCTCTCAGTCGTGTCAGAGTGATCTCTTTACGCCGAGACGTCGGTCTGTGGCGTCGATGATTCGCATGCCGCCGGCGAGACAGTTGTCAGCTATAGCGTTCTCAGAATGTCATATTCGCTTGTCAAAGAGAATATCATGTTCGACGTTTCGAGTCTGGTGTCGGCCATCGGCGGCGTTGTGGGACTTTGGCTTGGCGCGAGATTTGTGGTCTACTAGAGCCGTTCGCTTCGTTCCGAAGGCGTTAATCAAGCACGTTTTTTGTGGGCAGGACGAGAAGAAAACTAAGCTGGATGCGAACCGCATGGTGAATAGCAAGCCGTCATTGTAGAAGTACTCGTGGAGACTATCGCTGGTACGACTGAGCGACTTGACGAGATCGTTGCCCGTCTCGAGTGGGTGAAGAAGAAGCAAATGTTTTTAGACAAAGAGCGTAGCCACGTGGCGGGCACTAAACCGCAGGGACATAAAATTTCGAAATGCATGATTCACAAACGGCAGCATGGAGTACCTACCTAGTGATCGGGAAATATAAGCGAAAAAGTGGTACATCTTTGTACTATAGGTGGAGTTCGGAATTTGACGCATAAGAGTTTTCTCCGGTACACGATGCACGCTTTTGCCCGTTTTTAGTGCACATGCTTCACGTGCACCAAAAACAAAAATATTATTAAACTAAACTAGTTTCCTGCAAAACTGACACATGAGGTGGTAGTGCTATTATTGTCGGCCAACAAACGCTTACTCTGCAAAGTTTTCAAAAATTTCATCACGTTTCAACCAAATTGACGAAAAATTTGAAAACGACTTAAAAAAGCAAAAAAATATTGGATAAAAATGTCAAAAATTTGATAAAAATTCTCTGGTGTTTGCCTATTAAGCTTCGGTGCAGTCTCAGTGCACAAGGATTTCCTTGTGCACCGTGTACCACGTTACCGAGTCCGATCGTTGACGTGAAAACATTTAGAATTACTAGGGTAAATAAATGTTTGCGTTGACTCAACAAAGTGAGCCAAAAAGTTTACCTTTACGAATGAAACTAGTAGCAGAAAAAAGGGAAAAATTCGCCGGCTTCGAGTGGGAAATGAACCCACAACTTCCGACGGTGCGCATCGGTGCTCTGCCGACTGAGCTATCGAAGCCTCTTCCCTTCTCTTTCCAAACGCCGAGAATAACCAAATTTTTTAGGAAACGACTGCCATGCGAAGCCACCACCATTTGAGTATTGCGGCTGTCAAAAATCGCCCTCTCTCAGAAAGTTTGCTATTTTTAAAATTGACATGTTTTATTGTATTAGATTGCAGAAACGCGAGGCGATATGCATGTAGCCCAAATTTAGCTACGTTATTTTTGCTGTTGAAGCCTGTGCTGAGCCTCAGTCAGATGCAAATTTAGAGTTTCAGTCATTCAGCAGAAGTTTTATCGATAACCGTCGTATGCCAACACAGACTTTCCAAAGCCTTCAAAATACGCCAAACACAAAAAACAAGGCAACAAACACGAAGGTTTAACATGTTACATAACGCGTTTTCTATCGGGCCCCTGTAGCCTCGACAAAAACCGCCTTGACGAAGACGCTCACTCTATGCCTGGCAGCCGCTTCCGCTAAACGTGCACGAGCAGACGCCCTTCCAATGGCAGCAGGGAACGCCGCCATTTCCTGAACAACTGCGCTTGAGCGTTGAGTCATTCGCGCAGACGTTATCCGAGCCAGTGCACGACGGGAAACACATTCCACCGTTGAAAACGGTGTTGCACGCCAGTCCTGCGCAGCAGTCGGCGTTGGTCTTGCAGCCTCCGGTCGCCTTGCTGCATGTAGACGGAGCTGAAATCAAACAAGATAGACGTGCAAATGTGAACGAAAATTTTGCAATTTTTTTCAGAATACATTTTGTTGTCGTTGGCGGGTTCGTTGCAGCCGTCGCTCCACCAGCACATGCTCCAGTAAGACAGGTCCTTGGACATTTGCTTGACACGGCAGGATCACTGCACTTTGAACCCTGGAGAGGACCCCAGCCGCACATGATGTCGGTATCGGTGCAGTCTAAAATTTAAGAGCAACGTGAGTAACTGTGGATGGAAACTGTTCTAATTCGCAAAAACGAATGTGACGTAGAGCTAAAATACCAGGCATTTGATACACAAACGGCAAAATACGGCGCACCTGATTTCATGCAGTAAGCACGGTTGAGCAAATCCCAGTCGCTGTTCACAGGACCGCAGATTGGACCGTTGTTTCCCATTAGCGCCGTGTTCTGAAAGACTGGCTCCTTGATGGCTGTCATCACAAGCTTGGAGCGGTCAAGCGCCAGCGTCTAGGATTCATAAAAATGCACCACATAATGGCTTCCAATTTTGTAAATATTGTAGCACGTGTGGGTATACGGTTAGTAATGTTGATCCCTGAGGAAGTCCAATCCCCCAGGAAATTTAACGTCTCCACTTACGGTAGGCTTATACTGCATTACGGAGTCGTAGTGGTAGAGCCAGCCATACGGTGTGAAGCTCTTGTTCGAGTCGATGGCGTAGTTGTTCTCCATGCCTGGTTGTATGTTTTTGAAGTCTATCTACAGCAAATGCGTTCTGAACACGTACAGTAAAAAACTGTCGCACGCGGACGTGTTGTGTTTCCAGGGAGAAACGACTCGGCTGAACTGATCGCGAGGCCCACTAACGCCAGGGGCTGTGTGCCAGTGTATCTAATCTAGTCAGCAGTCAAATAGTTACCTTGACCCACGCATCGCGATCGCCGCGGGTCTGCTCGTGACCGAAGCCAAGCGAGTGGAAAATCTCGTGAATGATCATTGTGTCGACGAAACACTGATCCTGTAAAACAGCAACATTGGTCTCAAACTTTTGGAAGTGAATAACGTTTTGTAAAAACAGCCGCCTACCCCAAACGTCATAAGGCATTCGATATTGATCGAATTTCCGGCCGGTCCATCTTGGTCTCTGGTGTTCGGCGAAACCATTCCAATGAAAGCGGAGCCTCCACAAGAGCCGGAGGAGAGCTTACCGGCGCTTGGGTTTCTGAAGTTCATGAAGTAAGACGTCGCAGATGGACTTGCAACGAAGTTGAATTGCAGACACGGGACGGCCTTCGAAATCCTTGCAAGACTTGTCTTGATTCGATCTTGCGTCGCTTTATCTGAAAATGCGCAACCTGTACCGGATGACCCACACCACGACATTCTCGCAAAACAGGATCACGGAGCAAGTCATGGAAAAGAAAAGTTTGACGAGACGTACTAGATGTAGGGATGGGCTCACGTGGTCAGCCTCGGTGGGCAGCATGAATTTCTAGACGGTGTCCAGGTAGCCAAAACCTGGATAGTAACCCAAAAAAGTTGTCCAGTTTCTTTACAAACTCCACTCAATTTGAATTAAGCGCACTAGCAACTGCGACAACAAACATCGTAAACTTGCTAGTGAATGCATATGCAAACTGGTAGTTCCACGGGCATTAAAGTCCCTCCCTGGAACCACTAGAATAAGCGAAAAACGCTTCCTGATAGGATTTTGACTTCGAAACTTCGACAAACAGGGACAAATTTGGATAGCCTGGACATGGACAATGTGGAAACGCGGACAGGTGCCCAAATTGGCCAAATCTGAACGCGGCGCTCCCTCTAACTCAAAATATAGACTGATTGTGTTGCTTCTGATTTTTCTGCGAAACGGTGTTTGATTGAAACCAACTCTTTTCATTGCGACAAATAAACGTACCTGAAATGGACGGGTGAAACGTGTAGCTTATCGGTGACGTCCACTTTTGCGCGGTGCTCTTGTCGAACGAGAGGACGCTGCGTTTTGCGCGCTCCTCAGCAGCGATTTTTCGATGCGCGGGAAGCTTGCCGCCGTGACGAAGGATAATGTCTTCAGCTTCGGATTTTCTAAGAATGATGTCGCCTTGCCAGAGACCGTCGTCGTACGGCTCAACGTTCTAAAGAATCAATTATTTCGTCTGTTCCCTCTTCATGACGCTAGTTGCAAAAGCGGCAAGCAAGCACATACTGGGATTCCCATACTAGCGTGAACCGCCCTCTTGGCCTGTTGGATCGTCTGCAACCATTCCTCGGCTTCGGTTTCAACGATGGCACGCTTCTGACCAGCATTCGCGGCCATGGCGTCTTCGATATACAGCGCCTTCAGCTTATCACGGCTTACCGCCGCTTTAGCTTCGTACTCGGCTCTATTCGTCACGGCTTTGTAGTTAGCCTTTATAAGCGCAGAAGAAAGGTGTAAAAATGTTCTAAACTTCCGCTGCACGTATCTACAGTACCTGGATGGCGGCAATGTCGTCATCACTGAGGCGTGACTGATGGTTAGCACAGACCACCGTAGCTAGCAGTAACAGTACAGCTAGTACTTGAAACATTTTGGGCTCCGATGAGACTTCAGCTGGTTCGGACAAATGTGACGAATGCTTTTGCTCCGTTCGGCCTTTATAGCGCAGTTCTTTCGACTTGCAGCTGCCGCAGCACGTACACTGACCCTTTTTGATTGTACATCATAATTCAGGTGACACCTGCGTCTTGAACTTGAACGAAAATGCTGTAGAACAGATCTAAATCGTATTGGTTGTTGAAAGCAGCTGCCATTTGCTCTCTGCTCCATCGTCCTGAGCACACACTTTCACTGTTATATGCTCAGATGTTTGACATTTCATCAGCAGCTGTACGTATCGCTGCGGCTACGGTGCAGGCAGCAAGTTAGCTTCTGCCTATGCAAAGTGCTTGAACAGTGGAACGTTTGCGACCAGAATTTGCGATCATCACGTCTTCAGTGCACATTGTCTTTAGTTTACTTTGGTTCACTTCCGCTTTAGCTTCGTGTTCAGCTCTGCTCGTCATGGCTTTGGGTTTGCCTTCGCATGCGAAAGAAAAAAATGAGAAAAATATTTGAAACTTTTAGCTGTACCCATTTTCCCTGGTAGTACAGTAACTGGATCGTAGCAGTTTCACCAATCTTCATAGCTGAAACGTGCCTGATGATTTGCACGTGCAGACGTGGCTGGCAGTAATAGTATACTGGTTCTTGAAGCATTTTGTGGCTCCGCATGGGCTGCAAACGAAGATCAAAGTTAGATTCAGACAGTTATGACGTTTGAGTATGGCATCGCTTTTATAGTTTTAGCCCAGTTTTTTTCACGTGTGGCTGCCAAAAGTCGCCAAACTCATCTGTACACACCGCTTCGATTGTAATGTGTTGCACGCAAGCGTCATCTGTAAGCACCTGTTGTTTGGGCTGTTCGAGTGACGAAACATAGTGCCCATGAAAGTTTTGACAATTTTGAAAGCAGCTGTGTACATCTCACGTAAAGGGAAGCGCTACGGTAAAGTGCTAGCTTACTATTGCGCAAACAGGCGTGGAGAAAAAATTGGAACCGAAGTGCTTTTCGCAATAATGCTAAGACCCAACGGCTAATGCAGGTTGCTTTCGAAGTCGACCATGTACGACAAACTAACACTGAATATGCTTGTAATGTCAAAATATAATGCAGTTTTGCATTGTACGTCGACCTGGTGTTATCTTTTTGCCGTCGACGTGCAAAAAAAAGTGCCTGGCTTGGTCCCAAGTTGAACAACGTCGCATCGAACAGATGGACTCTTGATGAGCGAGAAAAAGCGCATTGGCTAATCGTAAGCTCTGCAATTTGCATACAGTACTACATCAAAAGCAGTGTAATCATGTCACAGAATTATTCTTTGCCAAGTGGCTTTGCTGGCGAACGATAGGCCCTACCCAAGACCATACGCCAAGTCTTCAGAAAGACCTCATCGAAACCCGATAGAAAGAGTGCTACTATTACCAAAACAAGCGCAAATCGCTCCCGTCACTTTTGGACCAAAGACATCTTTCATCGCGTTGTGAATAAACGATTTCCCGTCAACCGTCATTCCGTCACTTTCTAGTTGTTTAAGCATGCGCCCCCTCCAAACTTGCACGAGCAGACGTCACTCCAGTGACAGCATGGTGGGTCACCGTGGTGTGGACAATTAGATGAAAGCATTTTATTGGCGGCGCAGACATTTTCACTTCCGGTGCACTTCAGCAGGCAGATTCCACCGTTAAACACGGTGTTGTACGCTAATCCTGCGCAGCAGTCCAAATTTTTTTGCAGCTACCCTGATTCCTGCTGCAGATCGATGGTGCTGAAATGAAGGAAAAACTGACCTTCTCTTTCAGCATTGAATGTTTCGTCAAAAATAGAGACAGGCTTCGGTGGAAAAAGGCACCCGAAAAGGCGTTTGTTGTACTCACACACAATTCAAATTAGAATCATCCTGGAAATATCCTCACATTTAGTCGCCGTTGCTGGATTCTTCGCCGGCGTCGGTCCACCTGTGCACGCTTCCGAAAGGTATGTTTTCGCACTCTTGCTTGAAACAGCCGCATTGCTGTATTTGGGCGAACCTAGAGAACCCTAGCCGCACAGGATGTCACCGTCAACATGGGCTAAATCATAGAATAAGTAGTTTTGTAGCTATCGCTCAATCACACTTCTAAGTTTCAATAATCTGACCACAATCTACCGGACAATGCGTTTATGCAGTAAGCGCGATTGAGCATATTTCAATCGTGATCCATGGCACCACAGACTGGAGCGTTATTTCCCATTTTCAACGTGTTCTCAAAGATCGGCACCTTCAAAGCGGACATAACGACCTTGGTTCAGTCGAGTGCGAGCGTCTAGGGAATGTGAGCACGTAGAGACTGAGCTTTTCGACGTCGAACGCCGTCAGTTGTCTTACATTGGGTTTCTATTTCATGACAGAGTCGTAGTAGTAGGGTATTGCGTATGGTGTGAACAACGAGTTCGAGTCGATTTCGTAGTTGTTTTCCATGCCAGGAATGACTTTCGTCATGTTAATCCATGGATAGGGTGAACCGCCCTGATTAGCCGCCGGTGGGAGTTGAACTGCAAAAACGAGGCATCATGAAAAGGAAAGTTTTGGCCATTGTGTCAGAAATTTTAGAAACAATTTCAATGTTTGGCAACACTTTGTCCTCATACGAAGCTTTCGAAATTTCAAGCAAAACGTGTCAAACTCATTATTTAACCACAAGACTAAATTCAACTTTTACGTCCTGAAAAAAGATGTCCTTTTCGACGTTTTTGTTTGATCCCGATATTCTCTGTTGAGGCGTAGAATCTGCTGCAATGACGGCCACATTGGGAGTTGACTTCATGCCGGTGTGAACACCCGCATAGCCGAGACTATGAAACCTGCAAAGGGAGGACGTCAAGTGGAACGACTTGACCTAGTCACGAAGCCCAAACGCGGCTTTTCTGGCCGCGAATGAGACCGCGGAGGAATGAACTTTGATGCGAAGAAAATAATAAGAAACATTTGCTACTCGCTTTGTATTTGACTTTAACCCATGCATCGCGATTGCCGCGAGTCTGTTCGTTTGCAAGGCAAGAGCGTGGAAGATTTAGTTAACAATCATCGTGGCAATGAAACACACGATCATGGTTTTAAAAGAAATATAACCACGATACAAGTAAACTTGGCAAGGCCCGACGCATTCTGACGACACTTTGCTTGATTTTTCGGGCCGGGTTCTCGGACAACTGGTCGAACCGAATGAGTTTGGGTCGCACATTCACAACGTCGCGAAAAAATTTAAATTTTCAGGTTACCTTTTCCCACGTCACTTCACATAACACATAATCATAGGTCATCTTTTGCGCATAACGGCACTTTTGGCCAAATTCTCTCGCTCCCCATAAACCGTGCCGTCATAAATGTACCACCCCTTCACGAAAAACGGAAGCTGGCTGCGGAAACTTAA
Organism: Prismatolaimus dolichurus; assembly: GCA_034691745.1. Lineage (NCBI taxonomy): Eukaryota > Metazoa > Nematoda > Enoplea > Triplonchida > Prismatolaimidae > Prismatolaimus > Prismatolaimus dolichurus. Next base: position 12,177 of record JAQGBB010000172.1, read on the forward strand.
TAGTAATAGTCTTCATACTTGCGCCAAAATCTATGCTGCAGTAGATTTGAATAGAGTTTTGAACTAAGTTTTCGCTTCGGTCAACCGCATTCGATAATACCACGCCAACGAATGCCGATCGACCGCAACCTCAATAGTTCTGGCCAGCTTTAGGATTTCTGAACTTCATGACAACTGCATTTGGTAACGGGTTTTCAACGTACTGGAACTGGATACAAGGAGGCTTTTGAGATTTTCGCGATGGGTGCTTCGCGATCTTGCGAAGCTTGATCTAAAAACCACTACTGTGAGACAAGAGGGTCCACGAGTTACGCGAAAGTATCTTGTCAGCAAAACTCCGTTTTTGCGAAAATAGCGCGTAAGAGGCATCTTGTTTCAACCCACGGGAATAGACGCGTCAAAAATGTAGGTAATCGGAGATCTCCACTGTTGGCATTTGTCCTTATCAAAGTAGAGAACACTGCGTTGTTCCAGGCGCTTTTCGGCGGCAGCTATCCTGTGCTTGGGCAGCTTGCCACCAAGCCGCAGGATGATGTCCTCAGCCTCGGACTGCCACAGAATGCTGCCAGTTTGTCATAGGCCATTGTCGAAAGACTTGACGCTCTATAGAAAAATTGCTAGTTAGTCATCGCAGCCGCTACATGTCCCCGTCACGACCCATACGGGAATTCCCATGCTGGCTTGAATAGTCTCTTCGCTTTCTGGATCGTCTCCACCCACCCCTCAGCTTTGGCCTCAATGATAACGCGCTTGCGCCCACCGTTTGCTTCGATGGCGTTTTCGACGTACATTTATTTAGTTCATCTCGGCTAATCGCAGCTTCCGCCTCTGTCTTGGTTTTATCAAACATCTTGTAGTTTGCTTGTAAGAAAGTCGAGTCACGTGGCTGCGATGCTACGGCTTGAAAACTAAATCACACTTGAATCGTTGCAATCTCTTTAGCGCTAAACGCGTCTGATGATTCAAGTTTACCGCTGCATGAAGAAACAACAGCACGATAGCGTTCATCATTTTTTACTTTCAGCAGTAAGTATTTATCATGCAGAAAAGGTAGTTCGTAAAATGATACTTAGTACTCGATTTCGGCATCGCTTTTACAGAAAATTCTCGGCGTTCAGCTGCGTTTTCACAGCGATATTCCTTGTCTGTAGTTTGAGAGAACGCAGCTGCCATGTGCGTTTTGGTATACTTTGTGGTGAAGCTCACAAAAGACCGAACGGATAGATGAACTGTCTATTTTCAGCACTTGACCTTTTCGTTGGTGATACCTGGCTGTGCTTATTTCAGGTACTGCGAAGACGCAGCAAACGTCAGCATTAACGTTGTGTGCAAGTAAATTCTCTGCGCAGATGTATTCCCGGAATCAGAAATTACAAATCGCATTCTAGGTAAAACGTCGGTGAAAAAAGCACCGCTTCGCTGCGAGCGGGTGATGACTACCGTAAATCCGCGCAATTACCGTAACGTACTTATCGCGGGCAGATTTTCTTCGCGAGCTCTTTTGGCTGCGGGCACATTTCAGATGAGTGGCGTTTGGCAAACGTATGCCTTATTTGTAAGTCAAGTGTGCACACCTAATTTCAGCTAAAGCCGTTGAGACGTTTAGGAGTTCTGTGCAAAACACTTAATTTTTACATGGAAGTGTACCTTATGGCTTGGGCCCATCTTCGAACTTGAAATATGCATTTTAATTATGCAAATTAGCATTAAGTCCAGCTCGTTAGCCCGTTGCTTTCAAAAATCATTTTGCTCGCACACGGACGGACCCACGTTCCATCGCAATAGGCACACTGACATGTGTCCGTGGGTCTTTAAATTTGCTACGTTTTCTGATCCAGATCTTCGGGGTGGCAATGCAACCTCGAAATACTTTTACTGGAAACACCGCATAGCTTCATTGCTGGCTAGAACGAGTATCGTTGCGTCGGTGGTAGCCTGTGTCGCTACGCACACTTTCGGTATGGGGCGAACGATCGTAACGTTGATCTCGGTGTTAGTTCAGCCTGTACAAACCAGGCGCTGCTTTCTAGCTCACAATCGAAAAGGTGACACATTCAATTCATTTCTTAATTTTAGACAGATGCCTCTTGTTTTAAGTCCACTACGGCACGTGAGTGTATCTGTTGCTATGGCACGTGTGTCCGTCCGTCCGTCTGTCCGTGAGCCAGGACGACAACTTTCGAAAGAAAAAGGCTAGTGAACTCAAGCTTTTAGAAATCAAAATTTATGATTCAAGTCCGAGGATTGGCTCTTGGGGCTTAATACGCTCTAAGCATGCCGCTTCATAAGCCTCACTTCCTTGTAAAAATATCGTATTTTTCAGATAGCTTTGGAACGCCTAACCGTGCTTGGCTAAAATTTGGTGTGCACACTCCCCACATGGCAGCTTCAAAATTTTTGGTCATCGATGGTTTTTGACATAAGAATTTTCCGGCGTTTTGACACACATGTAAACTTCGTTTGCGCATAACTTCTCAACGCCTTCAGAAATTTGGCTAAAGTGTGATGAGCACACTCCTTAAGTGGCATTGTTAAAAATTTCCTTGTCATCGACGGTTTTTTCATACGAATTTTTAGGCTCACTAACACACACTATGTAAACTTTGCTTGTGCATAGTTCTTGAACGCCTTTACAATTTAACTGAAATTTGGCGTGTGGACACTTCACTGCATATGCTTCAAAATTTCTTGTTTTTGACGGGTTTTTTGCAGGTGGTCTCAGGCTCACTGGCATATTGCGTCAGTGAGCCTCGAGGATCGGTACGTTCGGCTTGTTATTTGCGAACTGTAATTTTGCTATTACTGTTTGTATTTTTTGTATTGCCTTTATTTGTTTTTTCGTACCTGAGGTCATTGCAACGTTTGTTGAAAATAAACAATCTCCTGCAGCGTAATATGCAGCGTGTAATTGCTGTCACTTCTGTCAATTCAAAAAAGTGAAAAGTTACTATTTTACAAAAACAAGTAGAGCTACTTGTGCCGAAAAGGGCAACGGTGTAAGAACAAGAATTTTCCCAAAATGAAAAACAGCGATACCAAAAATTTTCAAGAGAGACCATCTCTAATTAGTAACTGGTAAAGTTTCCGTTACCACTTTTTATAGAAAGTTCAGCAAAGCATGATTTGAAAACGTCTCTCTGATTATGTTACTAAACGGGTGACCGACCACTTTTGGTAAAAATGACAACTTGCCATTTGTAGGCACACGGACTTATATATAATATTAGTAGTTAGTCGTCGATTCATAACTATTTTAGTGCCGCCCAGTGGGATAGTGCACAATTCTATTGCGACTGCTTCAGCTAGTTTGACGACACAAAAACCAAGTAGACTAATGTAATACACTTTGAGGCTTCGAGGATTACGGGAACTTCTGTGTTTCTGCGTGAGAGAAAAAGTATTACTGTAATATTCCTCTTCCAACAAATAAGAACCAGGAGTAGGTCGCTGTTAACTCATAAACGTTCGATGTATCTGACTAGTGAGCCCCGAACAACTTTCCCAACTCGACGACTCTCGAGAGCCCGAGGCAGCTGCCGCCCATCGAACTCATACACGAGCAAACGCCGCTTGTGTGACAGCACAGTTGTGTCTTGAGAGCTTTGCAGATATTTGAGAGCGTGCTGTCCGCGCTGCAGCCGCTTGCGCTACCCGAGCATTTAAGAAAGCACTTAGACGAACCGTCCATGTTGCCGATGGCCTTGTTGCACGCCTTTCCGGCGCAGCAGTCGGTGTTGCTTCTGCAGTTGTCGCTACACGTCGATGGACCTGGCCCTAAAGACACGCAGTCAGTCAGTGCAAAAAGCAATCAATATTTTTCATGCCTTTTGTTGTCGTTGCTCCCGTTGTCGCCGAGCCGGTGGTCGTTGCTGGCGTTGGCCCACTCTTGCACGGTCCGGTGCCGCACGTTTTCGGGCACTTCTGCGCAAATGTTGTGTCGCTGCAACTTTGGCCCTGAAGGGGTCCGTAGCCGCAGTACGTTGCATCGGAATCTCCACAAACTACAAGGCGCATTCGTGACTGATATAAGATGTCAGAGGTGAGAGAAATTGATTTTTCATACTCTGAGCGTTGCTGATGCACTTCACTGCCTTCATTCCGAAGATCGGCGCACCACAACCGTAGTACGTTCCGGCGGAGGTGATCTGCGCGCGATATGCGGTTGCAACCCAGCTGTCGCCTGGTTGGTCGTTGAAGCACTCAGAACCAGTGCACGTAAAGCAACCGAGCGACGATTTGTCCTTGGTCGAAAAGCCCGACGGGCATGACGGTTCGGCGATCTGTGCCGCTGCCGAATTGCAGCTCGAAATGCTGCTGAAGCATTTCTTGTCGCCGATGGCGTATTGAACAGCCGGTGTCATTTTTGCTGCAAAACGAGTATAGGTTTCTTCTCTTTCCTTGTCAGCTTCATTGTTGAATAAAGCTAATTTATCTCAGTGTTTACCTGGATTCGCGCAGTACGCGAGATTCAGTTGTTCCCAGTCGGTGGGCATGGCTCCGCAAACCGGAGCATTGTTGCCCATTTTGTCTGTGTTCTGCTCAATTGGGGCCATCTTAGCCGTCATTACGTTTCTGCTGGGGTCGAGGGCAAGGGTCTAAAGTCCGAAAAAAATGCTCAAATTTTTCGCTTAAGCCTGGAACCTGCTTTAGACGTCTTACATCGGGTTTGTATTGCATGACGGAGTCGTAGTGGTAGGAACGGCCGTACGGCGTGTAGGTGAAGTTTGAGTCTATCGCGTAGTTGTTCTGCATGCCAGGAATCACATTGTTGAAGTCGATCTAAAACGTTTGAGAAAGTGCGTATCACGTACTAGCAATCGACAACTACCGTAATCCGCTGCATTACCGTAACCCACTTATCGCGATCACCGCGAGTCTGTTCGTGGCCAACGCCAAGCGAGTGGAAGATCTCGTGAATGATCATTGTGTCGATGAAGCATTGGTCCTACAAATAGGTAAACTTTATACCGTATAAGACCTTCGTCACAATCACCAACCGTGGTTCCATACTTACACTGAACCCCATAAGGCACTCAATATTGATCGAATTTCCGGCCGGTCCGTTTTGATCTTGCTGATCAGGTGACATCATTCCAATAAAGGCCGAACCACCGCAGGAACCCATCGTGAGTTTTCCTGCACTCGGGTTTCGGAAGTTCATGAAGTACGAGCTTGGATCCGGGTTCGAGACGTAGCTGAACTGCAGACACGGAAGTGCTTTCATAATCTTAGCGATGTTGGCGTTGATTCGATCTTTAGTTGCCTTGTCTAAAAAAGTGTGAAATTTGGTTCAAAACAGTCAAAATTCGTTTGCATGTTCCTAGCGGTAGCGTACCGGAAATCGAACTATGAAAAGTGTATGGAATTGGCGACACCCAACGCTTTGTTGTGTCCGCATCGAAGAAGAGCACGCTGCGCCTTGCGCGTGCTGTCTTCCTGTGCGCCGGAATTTCGCCGCCATGACGAAGGATGATCTCCTCGGCTTCGTGCTGCCGGAGAATGATATCGCCCTGCCAGAGCCCATCATCAATTGGTTCGACGTTCTACACAGTAGTTAATAGGACATCATTGCGGGTCTCCTAAGCCGGTCGCGTGATCACGGCTGCTTACTCCAATTCCCATACTCTTGTGAACCGCTCTCTTCGCCTGCTGGATTGTCTCGAGCCACTCTTCTGCTTGCGCCTCAACAACGGCTCGTTTTCGTCCACTGTTCTTTGCCATCACGTCCTCGACGAACATCTGCTTCAGCGAAACACGACTGCGCGCAGCCTTTGCAGCGTACTCGGCCTTGACCTTGCTTGGCATGTCTTTGTAGTTTGCCTAGGTTAGATTGAGGAGCTACAGTTGCGGCTCTGTCAAGCCCCCCTCGTGCAGCAATAGCTTACCTCTGCCACAGCGATCTCGGCGTCACTGAGACGTCCCTGGCGGTTCGCATACGTTGCCGCGACAACGAGAAGCAGCAGAGCGAGTGACTGCATTTTTGTCGGAAATCTCAAATTGGTTTGAAATTTGTTCTTGCAAGCATTTTAATAGCAGATTTAGCGAGCGTGCAGCTGTTGTTTCTGCAAATGATGCTGCTACGACGGCAACCAGCTGCAGCTGTCGGCTGCTCTCAACGCTACGTCGATCGAGCTCGATCTGTTTAAAGGTGGAATCGTGACTTCGGCGACAGCTTTGTGGACATTGCACACCTGCTGCGCTGCGAGCGACGTAGGACCTATCGTGATAGTGACTTCGGTGTTGGTTTAGGTGCGCAATATAGGCCTGAATAGTTTCTACACTAGTAGAGCCCAAAGCCACTGTTACGCCACTAAAGCCTAAAAATTTGTCTGATTTCTTGAAAATAGAACACTGTATACTTTTGTATACACGGGTGTTTGTTTTTATGTTAGTTTTGAGTTTCAAGTTTAGCTGAAAATAAACAGGCTTCAAGAACGCGAAAAAAATATATATACTCAACTTCACTTTATTAAGACGAACAGCTGAAATGGTGGAAATAAGTAAAGTACGTAGGTATTGTGTTTACGGTGCTTCCTGCTACTGATAGTTCAGTGTGTACCAAGGAAACGTCAAGAAGTGCTTTAAAGACATATGGGAGTTTCGGCACCGCTGGCGACGTTACCACTACACCATTGGTGTAACTTTATTCGCCAAGCAACAGCGAATGGTGATTGCTAACGATGTGTCAAAAGTGAAAAGGCTAATTGATGTGATCGCGAGCCAGGCCGAGTAGCCAATAACGTTTGTGCTGGTTACCGACGCGTTGAGACCTGCTGCACCGCTGCTAGATACCGCCGACTGAACAATATTTGTCCCGATCGCAAAAAGTTTACTTATATCATTGTTGCTCAGGATCTTAAATAGCCGAAGTTGACTGCAAATTCGATCAATAATCGACGACTACGGCAGCGGATGCTCACTTGATAACAGGCAACGGCAACAATGTTAAGGACACAACAAGTGGCTAGAAGGGCTGCCACGGTTTTCATCAACGCCGTGTAGAGACAATAATAGGAGCCGCACGCCATGCACGAGAAAATGAAAACTATGGCACCGATGATGATGCTAATTACTAGCAAATAGAACGCTGCTAGCTGGTATGTAGGTGAGCTCTGTATTTGAAAAACAGTGCACCTTCTTAGATATAGTCGATCACATAGACACGTAAAGTGAAGCCACAAAATTGAGTTTCGTAGTTGATGGTGGCGAACCGAATTTCCCCGTTCCAGTTACGGGGTCCCATTTTGCCTCATGTGGACCCCCTTTTGCTTTACATTTGACAGCACCTTCGACGTAGTAAAATCGTTAGGTAATTATTGACTCAAAACTATTCCACGCTCTTACTGACATTATAATTCATTAAGCATGCCACCTTCACACACTTTCAGTGCTTTCAACATAGATTCATAAAAAAATTGTGAAAAAGTTTAGTACAGTCGTGCACGCATAAGTGGGACATGCATTAGTGGAACCGCATGTGAAATAGCTTCTAAGTGGACTTTTTTGCGGGTCCGTTCAAGCGCGTGCATAAGGAAAAATGTTTGCATAGGTTGAACATTTCATAAGTAAAACTTTTTGTTAGTCCCGTGAGTGTTCCAGTTATGAGTGCACGACTGTAGAAACTTTTGAGATAAATTTGCTAGTAGTTTGGTTGGAGATTTTTAAAATGCTACGGGTCGGTGGGACAGTCACAGAGTACCAACTCCATTCATAGCTACTTCTCTTTCGTTTAAAAACGAAAAACATAAGGAAAGCGAAAAGTTGATGATAGGCAAGCAAACTGAACTTACACCACTAAGGTAGAAGCAACCGGTGAGGCCTGACGAAATGCTTCCCGCTGGACTGCTCATCATGGCCACGCCGTAGTTGATCGAGGCAGACCCAGCCGCGCTAACTTGCCCCTGCAAGGTCACATTCGTCGAAATCGAGACCGCATGTCATTGCGGGATGGAAAGCGCAAAGACGGTGAAGCCGATGGCGATCAGGAGCGACACGTTGAGAAGAAAGTACAGAAAACTTCCGGCGCGCATCTCCGGCGACACGTCGTTAAGCTAGCTCAAGATGTGTTCGGCAAAACGATCGAATGACGTTCCAAAATGTGTGTCTGGTTGCTAGACGACCAATCAATATTCGCTTTATTTCAAAGTTTGAGTCACTTACTCGCTCTACTAGCCGTCATGTGGTCTGCTCTTTAGCTTTTATTAGCTTATGATTGCAATGAATGCTTCAGCCAATTTTATCTTTACAACGAGGCGACATGCAACAATTCAGTCATTGTCCAAAGAATGGGGATTCAACCAAAAGCCATATTGGAATTCATTGTAGAATTTTCTGCGGGAGCTTCGGTCGCCGACAGTGCGCAAAGTAGCCCTTGCTTGGCACCGCCGCCCCTAATCAACAGACTGCGTGCTTGAAAAAACTATCTAAGTTATGTTTTTAAAAATGGCGGACAAATTGGTGGCATGACTCACGAGTAAAACTATTTTAAAGGGTAAAGTAGATCATTTTAGTGAAAATTCTAAACCAAATTGCAAAAGTAATGTTAAATCTAAATAATCGTGTAATAGCTCATTTTGCTCGTTACGGCATGGAGAGTGTACTGATGGTATGCATTTGAGCAGAACATTGCCGAAAACAGTTAGTTCACGCATTGAAAGTTTGCGTAGTTTCGTGCAGAACCGCACGCAAACCGATAAATGCGAACAGGCAACTGTTTTTGGCAACTCTCTGCGCAAACGCATACCACCAGTACACTCTCCATGCTTTGAGGAGCAAAACGAGCGTTGACAAAATGTTACTTCCGCAATTTGGTTTGAAAATTTCGGTAAACCTACTTGACTCTTTAAAATATTTGGAGAATCTGATAATATTTTTTTGATAAAAAACTCAAACTCGTTATTTACGCAAGCGAAAAACATAGGTTGTTTGATCGCAGGCTTATCTTGATTATTATCATAGTCGACAAGTTTATCGCGTAAGAAATAGGTGGGCATTATTACAAACCTCTCCCCGTACTTGTTCTAACACGAGCTGCAGTGGAATGGCACAATTGCTAGAATTAAGAAGAATTTCAGGTGAATAAAAGCAGTGCTGAAAATAAAGATTTCATTCAATGGTAGTCATCTACTAAGGGGCCATCCATTTATGACGTCAAGTAAAAAAGTGCGTTTTTGGACCCCCTCCCCCTCCGTCATATGTTATAACACAAAGATAGCCCATCTCTTGCACATAACGTCATATTGGCCCGTCCCCCTCTCCCCAAACCGTGACGTCATAAATGGATGGCCCCTAAGATTGATTCGTCAGAGTCGTCAACGTTTCGCTTGCGATGCTAATTCTTTTTTTTAGAGAACGGGCGCAACCTTCGACAAGCACTGAATAATGAAGGCCAGAATCGTGTCGGCAGCGAAGAAGAGAATGGATCCAATAGCGAGATACATCGAGTAGCCAATCGTGTTGCTGCCCGAGAACGATGCGCTAACGCCAGATGATGCACTAGACTCCGCTGCACTCGCACTTTGTCCGGCTGCGAGGGCGCTGTTCAGATCGTTATTACTTCCAACCTGAAAGGTGCCGTGACTTCATTACGCCAGACAGCACTGTAATACGAACAAGTTCATTCACTCACTCCGTAGGAAACGACTGCGATGATGTTGAAGATGCAGCAGATGCCAAGCATGAACGGTAGGGGCTTCATCAAAACTGCCTTCGGGCAGCAGCATTCCACGCACGCAATCACGGAGAGGACGAACGAGATCGCGCCGAGTATTACGCTCAAGCAGAGAAAAGCGAGAGCCACAATTTGATACGTCGGCGCGCCCTGAAAAAAAACGTGGGTATTTTAAAAAGCCGAAGGTTGGAGCGATCGGAAAACCCTCCACGGAGAACGTGCTGGAAGAGGGAAATCATGCCTCTGCGGACGTGCAGAATAGTCACGTTAACTTTTAAATTTGAAGACAGGAAACACTTGTATGCCGAGAAAGGATTAGAAAGAAATTTTCATTTTTTTCCACAAGTTGAAGGAAGGGGAAACCTTTGTATCATCTTTGCGGTCACTGTGCAGTAACGTGTGCGATTGAGATTTAATATTCCGTCATTTCGTGAGATATTTGATTACTTTCGAGACGTTTCAGGAATTTTCTAGCGTTTTCAGCTATTCGTTGATCAGAAATTTCTAACGCATTTTTTAGTGATTGTTTTGGGTCATATTTCAGGATTGGGATCTTAGGCTCAGGAGTAAATAATATTTTTTCCTGGGTACAGACATTTATTTTAACACTTTTATCATAACGAAAAATCTCAAGAGTACTGAAAAGTCAGGGGAAAGTAGATTCATCAAGAGCGAAAATTTTTCAGGTTTAATACCTTAGGCCAAGCAGTGAACATTATTTTTATCTGGGCATGAAGACGTATTTCAAAACTTTAACCAGAATGAAAAATCCCCAAAATAGTTGAAGTTATGGAAAAATAAAGCAAACTACAACAGAAATATTTTAGATACGGCACTGACGGCATAAAAATAGGAAACCCTTTTAGTTGGTTGCACAGATTTATTTTAGAGCTTTAACTGTGACTAAAATTTCTAGTAATATTGAAAAGCGAAGACAAATATAAACAAACCTAGAAAAAATATTTAGGGTATGGCACCATGCCATACCCAATATATTTTTATTCTAGGTTTTATATTTTTTCTTTGCTTTTCAATATTACTGAAAATTTTAGTCACAAATAAAGTTTTAAAATTAATTTGTGAAACCAGCTAACAATATTTCTTGTTTTTGGGCGATTAGTGTCGTATTCAAAATACTTTTGATGTAGTTTTCTTTATTTTTCCTTAACTTTGCTACTATTTTGTGGATTTTCGGTCGGCCTAAAAGTGTTAAAATAAATATCTATACTATGAGAAAATACTATTTACTCCTGGATTTGGGGTTTTAAACATAAAACATTTTTGCCTTTGGTGAGTATAATTTTTCTTGACTTTTCACTATGTTTGGAGATTTTTTTATCGTGGAAAAATATTAAAATAAATTTCTATACGCATGGGAAAATATCATTTATGCCTGGGCCTAGGGGCCCAAATACAAAGTACGGCCCACAACAGTGAAAACAAATTGTGTTGCGAGTATGTAATCAATGTCATGAATTTTTGAAAATTTGCGAAAAATTCGACTTTTTGCATGACGCCATGCTCATGGCCATCTGGCGCCATCAGGGTCATTATGGTCAGTGGTCAGCTACACAGGCAAAAGTTTATCGGGCACTTCTTTGACCCACAAGGTGTCAGTGTTCCAAATTTCCTTGCGATTTGTTGAGTTTGTTAGTAGATAACTGAGATAACTGGCTTTTGTTAGTCGCTTATTAGTGTCGTGCGTCATTACTGTTAGGTTTTTGGTAGCTAGCGTTATTATTTCGCTCGAAAAACGGTAGCCAGAGGGCGTAACTCGCGTTTGGTTGGGAATTTGGGTATAAGGCAAAGATCGTCTGCTTCTGAGAGGTTCAGCTTTAAAACGAGACGAGGAAGTTTTTTGTGGCACGTCTGTAACAAAAGTTTGTATGAACTAAAGTATGCCCGCAACCCTGCAAAAGTGGCTACCGTTAGTCGTTCTGATGGTAGACGCGATGCTATTACGTGATCTCGTATGTTCGTTTGGAGCTTGTTTGTTTGAAATCCATGGTCTGAATTACGGTAGGTACTGCATTTTAAAATAAAGCGCTGATGTCTTTTACGCATGAACACCAGCAGTTTAGCTCAGAACTTACGTTTAGCCCGAGACATCCGCTCAAACTCGTCGTTCCTCCGGCGACACAACTCGACACCGCCACTCCATAGCTATACCCAGACGACACCGTCTGGCTGACGCCCTGCGCCGTCTGACTGATCGAGAACGACAGCGTTCGCCACTGCGGCGTAAACAGAGCCGCCATCGTGAGAATGACGGCGAGGAAAAGCGTTACGTTCAGAACAATGTGAAGAATGCCTGAGACACACATCTTCGAAGGAAAGTTTAAAACCTCTCTATGTTAACAAAGTTTTGAACACACTAATAGGGGTTATGAGATTATCGTGAGTTGATCTCATGTTGACGGCAACGATCGAACTGTGTACGCGGTTGCCAAGGCGTGGGCTATCATAGAATC
>JAQGBB010000173.1:0-24301 GCA_034691745.1 Prismatolaimus dolichurus
TAGATGTCGGCGAAACAGTTCGAACGCAGGCAGCGTAATTTGGCCGGCACATGTTTCGCCGACACATAAGCCCGACAGCCGTTAATTGGAAAAAAACGTAACCAAACAAACCGTGCTTGCATCGACGGAAAGCTAAAAACACGGGGAACAACTTTTGCGCACGTCGAAGACTGTGCGACGAAAATGAGCAGTAAAAAATAACTGTTGAACGACTCTATCTTCTTGAAAATTTGTATCCAAATTTAGAAAAGTTTAAATTGACAAATTTTTTTTTTAATTGCACAATTTTAACTTGCTTATATCAAAAATGCCGTCGCATCACAGCTTCGACGAGCTATTCGCCAATATTTTCGGTTATTTTCTGCGTTGACAAGCAAGCGAGAAAAACAAATTTCAACTACCGCATTTTTTCTTGCTTTGATATACTTCATTTTTGAAAATTTTGGGGTAAAAAAGTCGATTTTTTCACGCGCGCAAGAGCGTCAAAAATCGACTTTTTTACCTCAAAATTTTCAGAAATGGAGTAAAGAATGGAGTATATCGAAGCGCGAAAAAAGTGCGGTAATTAGCGGAAACTTTCACTTTCTCTTTCTACGAGCAGTCAAACATATGAAAATTTGAAAATCGCGGAATTTCAAAGTGTAAATTTCGGGGTTTTCGAATGCCAAAAGTTTGCTTATTATGCATGGACTTGTTTCCATGTAGAGATAGTCCTCTTAAAAATCGGGTCACGGGAAAGTTGTGGTTACGCGTCCAACTTTAACATAACCAAAACGAATCGGATTATTCATTTTACATCTCGCAATCGAGCGTAGCAGGGGCCTTTCATAAAAGACGTATAGAGCTAGGGAGGGGTCGGAGTCTGGGAATTCAAATTTTTCGCGGACATTTCCTATGTTCAGCACATAAATGTCTAGACAAGCTTGAGGGAAGGGGTCCAAAAATTCAAATTTTTCTCGAGCGTCTTGTATGGAAGGTCCCGTAGCGAGCAACAAAGAACGATGCTTCCTGGTCAGTTAGCTGTTATCGCCCCTGTTTTGCCCGACCCCGCGGACAAAAGTCAGCCGACGGTAGAAGCAATTTATCAATGGTAGGCGGCAACTTGTCAAGGGTAGATGCAACTTATCAGTGGCGTTTTTCTCTGGCTTCTAACACTTTTAAAATGCCGGATGCGTTTCGGCTTTGTTGAGTTACGTGTTGACTTGATGTTGTTCTCGGCTTCAGGGTAATAGCAGTACCGTACCTAGAGCACCGAGTACGACCACAAAGAAAACCAGAAGGACGGTTTTCTAAGCTCCCGCATAGTGCGGACAGATTTTCTCGCTACCGTAATTTATTTTGACAGTTTTAGCGCCATTGATAGCAAGTGCAGGGGCGTTCGATTTCTTACACGCAAATTTTCACGCGATTTGGCTATCCCCGTTGAGCATGCGCTAAGCATGCAGTCATAGTAGTTCAAGCCTTTTTTACAAAGCATATGCGTGCTCGCAGATTTTCAATAACCCATACTTGAAGTATGCTTAAAATTTCTGTGTTTAAACACATCGTTAGCAAGCATTCATAAAGTGCTGCGCAGGCGCCAAGCGTGCGTTATGGATTTTTAGCCAACAAGTTTGAGATAGGTACAGATACTTGTGTTGAGCATGGCGATAGCTCAGCGTGATTTAGGGTTCTTCTAGTTGAAGGAGCTCTACAGTTTGACTCTTCAAAGAGACAACGCTGTGATGGACTTCTTGAGTGCTCAAGGTTTGCTAAAGAGAGGCACCGTGTGCCACCGTCGTTTCACGGGTGGTCGTTGTCAAAAGCAAACGGTCCTCCTAAGGGCCAACGGTTGACGAGGGCGATCACCTACACGTGGTGCCAACTCGATGTCTGATATGATGCCTTGCTAGGAATCGCCAACACCTTTTTTCACGACCCAAAAATACGCAGCACGCCCAAGGTATAGTTTAAAAAATCTGCTTTGGCTTAGCTTCAGGCTTGGGGGATTATGCTAATAGACTTTGGTTTAAGCTTAGGGGCTTTGGCTTAGGGGCTTAGGCCAAGGGGCTTAGGCTTGTGGGTTAGGCTCAGGCTTATGGCTTCAGGGCTTAGGACAAATAGGCCGTAACTAAACGTTTCCACTTCAAGATTAGGAAACCGGTCTATAAATGTATTACGCAATGTGGACTATCGATGTCGAGAACACGTTTGTGCCAAAAATTTCTTTGGCACTATATTCTTCTCATTCAGACGGTCGAATGATATTTAAGTCGACCAATTTCCAAAGGAGCTTTAAACTTCATAAGTACCCGTGCGCGACTTATTATGTTCTTCTAAACTGATTTATTTTTCATGAATCTGCCGCAGTTTTGAACGAGCTTTCTGGCAATATATGCGGTTTCTTTCTGCGTTTCGTATTACTCAATAGTGGATCGCTCAAAATGTGATCCGCCAAGTGGCAGTCTTTCTGCAACTTGGCCGATTCACAGTTCCGCGAAACCTTTTGCGCACTGCTCCCCAGGCTCAACCGATCGGGGCGATTGACAGCTCGTTTTAACTGGGTCGTAGGCCTTTCTTTTGTTTCTTCCGACCACCCAACGTCGATGCTTCCTGCGCCAGCGACACCGCTTCACAGGCTGAATCCGCCAAATTGAAGAACTATACATAGTAATGCTTACACAGAACAAACGGAAACAGACAAACAACGATAGCAAACAGTGCTGTTTTCGCGCTCGCCACAAAATACTAGACTGAAATGGAAAGCTTTCATGTTGTTCGAAAATGCTACTTGTCGATAGCTCTAAAATGCGTTAGATGCAACAGATTGTACATTAAGTTGTATCGTGTTTTGAGTTCCTAGTTTCCATCAGCTGCTGAAGGGCCGCTGACATTTGTTTAGATAATTCGTCCTTCATTGCAATCAAGTATTCCTGTTGTTCATCCATTTCGGCCTTTATTGCAAACAAGTATTTCCGTTGTTCATCCATTTCGGCCTTCAAGTATTTCCGTTGTTCATCCATTTCGGCCTTCAAGTATTTCCGTTGTTCATCCATTTCGGCCTTCACTGAACTCAACTCATGCTTCAGGTTGTCCAGGTCTGCTGGTGCGTTTTTTCTTATATCTTCCAACAGTTCTTTTCGGGACATTGCAAAGGGTTCTTTAACGTCTTCCCAAGACGAGAAACCACTATAGATAGTTTTGTCTCTCAGATGTGTCAAGAAAAAGCTTGACGCTTCGCTGAACATCCTGCAAACATTGCTGATGGCATTGAAAATACATTTCTTTGATCGAAAACGAGGTGGCGGTGTTGGTTCTGCTTTGTGCGTCCGTGGTGTTGATCCTGGCGTCGTTGATGGCGATGCTGATTGTGGCTTAACAACGCCGATACGGTTACAAGAAAATAGCGCTATTTCGAATCGCACGCAACGCTTCGGAATTTGGTAGAAAAGGAAGATAAAGAAAAAAAAAAGAAATGTTCTATGAGAACGAAGGGCGGTGGTAGTCGCGTTCGTTTTTGCTCGTACTCGCGAACGATGAAATACCAGTGAAAGCACCACACTTCTTGCGACTCCTTCTAAACTTCGCTGAACGTGTGGCTAAACATTGCGATGAGAAGATTCATTAGAAGAACGTTCGTCAGCATGAGGTAGACGCCGACGAGAATTACGTTGGGACCGTAGCTAGACTTGTGGCACGACGTTTTTGTAGTGTTTCCAGATGTATCCCTGTTGTTGAATAAAGACAGAATGAAACAGCTTCCGTTTTCTTCCTGATATTCCTTCATCGAGCAATATTCCTCTTCTCTCGCTTCGCCATTGATCTGATCGAGAGAGAGTTCTCCGAACACTTGAAAATAAGTTTTCACGATGGCGTCGAAAAAATTTTCGAAAGAAAAGCACAGCTGAGGATAGATTAGCCCTTGCATTGCTACGCCAAATCCGACTATGAAGATGACCAGCAGGAGCATGAAAAATCCAAGATCCTTTAGCATCTTTTCAACCATGATAACTTTTGGACCAACGGTTTTGGACAAGTAGAACATGTTCATTAGACGGAGGCGCGAGAAGATGAGAGATAGAGCGTACGGAAACTTGTTCCAATAGTGGCTTTCGCTGCAGAGCCGAACGGGAATAGCGGAAAGCAAAAAACCGATGAGAAGTACGTCGAGAACCTGGAAGAATAAGTTGTTCCCAAAATGGCTTTTCAACTTCCATTTAATCGTCTTTGGTCGACTGTCGCAAATCTGACGAATTTCATCCAAAAGGAGCGAAATCCCGCAGAGCCAAACGATGAATTCAACTATGACGATGAATTTTGTACTGACGACTCACGACGAGAGAGAAAATGTTGGCGTTAAAATTGGCAACCTGCTCAAGTTCAGCAGCGCAAGCAGAAGGATAAATCCACACCAGAAGCTCGTCAGAGAAATAAATTTGGTTCTCGGTGAAAAGAATCGAAAAGTGTTGGTGTCACTTTTGCTGCATTCCGTCTCACAACTTTCGCGTTCTCCTCGCCAGACCGCGCTCAAGTTTTTCCGGACGCAGCTCAAGTTCATGAACTTCTTGCATTGTGCCATAGCGGCGATAGAGAGCGGGTCGAGTTTCCAGAAGGTGTTCATTTGTCGAACGAGCAGGTCTTGTGCAATTTTTGACTCCAACCTTTTCACCATCTCGCACGCCAGCATTTCCCATTCGTCTGAATCTTTCTCCAGCATTTTCGCCAGCTCAACCATTTGCTCCAACCGCGCCTGCGACGCTAGAATCCTCTTCATCATTGCTGCGACGAGTGCGGCACCGATTGGTTCAGTTATCTCGTCGAGCACTATTTCCACTTGCTCCTTTCTGTGCAGCAAAAGACACCAAACGAAGAGCGGCACTAATCGAGTGTTATTCCAAAAATCGTCCAACTTAAACGCTCCTTCAAAGAGTTCTTCGAGTAGCCTGACAAGGCCATTATCGTTTTCAATAAAGTCGTCAACGGCGTTTTCTTTGCAATCAAATGTGGCGCTGAAAAGCGAGCGCAGTAGTTCAACAGATTCCGGTTTAACACGGCTGTTGAGCTTTCGCTTGTAAAGGCAACGAGACGACAGTGATGTCACCTCGCTGTTGTATTTGTCGTTCCGACAAGGAGCCTCGTGATTTCGGTATTATTTTCCTCTAATGCTCTCGCAATGACATACGAAAAAGCTCCCAGCCTCGCAGAAGAAATATTCCAGAAGCAGAGAGTCACAATTGGATCAGTCAAACAGCCAAATGTGTAGTTATGCCACAACTGAAGCAATCCTTTGCGTTCGTCGTTTGTTTTTAAGAAATCAGATGCAAGTCGATGGAGAACGGAAACCCAAATTTCGTTTTGTGATTCATCGTGCCAAACTTTCACCTGTTTTGCCGATGACCCACCGACTTCAACATTTTCATTTTCGTTCGAAACGACAACGGTCAGTTTCTCCTCTCGAACGGCTTTTTGGAGATATTGGCAGTCATAGGAGTAAACGACATCCCCGGCATTGCCGACGACGCGAATGGGCGAATTCCACGACCACTGAAATGTAAATAATAAAATTGGAGTTCGATTACATAGTACAACTTCGGCTTCAATGGATCTGTGCAGTTTCAGCTTTCGATTTCCGACGAATTTTAGCAGTTTAGCTGACAAAGAGAGATGTGCTTCAGAAGAGTTGACCGCTCCATCGTCAACAAACACAAAGCAAGCAGGTCCTTCGATAAATTCGTTACGTTCGTTATATATTCGGTAGATAGGTTCAGACTGCAGCCGATCGACAAGTTTCTTGTTGCTTCCGTAGTGACTGATGTATACAACACTTAATGTTGGTTCTTCGGAACGGTTCGGAAAGAACGTCTCGTTCTGAATTTCCCGACGTATCTTACTGGTAATGTCTGATACATCTTCATTTTCCATCAAAACGCAGATAATCCAGCAGTCAGTAGAAAGCGCTGTGCGAGCAAAGAACTTTTTGCATCTGCGAGCCGCAAACTGCCCAAGATGGACTAGCACAATTTTCGGTTCTGGTAGTTTCCAGTATTTTGTGAGAAGTGTCCACACATCTTCTGGCTTGTCCCATTGTCCCACTCGAACACAGTGGACATCTCTGTCTCTGCCAAATTTCCAATGTTCAACTGGCACTTGGACCTTTGGAAACGATGAAGAGCTGTCGCGTGAGAATGGTGGCCCATCTGCCGTCCCGTTCTCGCTCATAATCAAGCGACGATCCTCCACGTCGTCGTGATCTGATCTCATTCGTCCACATTGGTACTTTTCCGCGGCTGCGTCACCACCAGCTGTGAAAGCGCCGCAGGTGTAGTTGTAAAAGCACCTGTTTATAAATTCTTCTTCCGTTTCAACACATAGCTTCTCCTCAGCATCCACTTGCTCAATCGGTATAGCGACAGCTGCCGGTGGACTTCCTTCGTTTCCGGCGAGGTTGCTGCATATCTCTATTTGCCAATTTTCTCTCTGTCGCACAGCGACCACGTCATCAGCAGATATCGTACGTGCTTCTTCTGGATTACAATCGAACATTGGTCGTTGTACGTCATCGAGAGATTTAGTTGTGTTGCTCGTCTTCGCATCAGCGGCCGTTGAATTGTTTTCTTGATCAATGGAAGCGGTTGCATCTATTGCAGGGTCACGAGAAGAGGCCTCTACCTCTGTCGCATTCACCGCTTTTTCGTTGCTATTCATCGCCTTTTTTTCTCTTCAAATGATGAGCAATTCGAGAAGCGTCGCACAGATTGACAACCTCTCTGTATGCGAACACAAACATGCGCCAAGACCAACGGGCACCCAACCTGCACTTTCACGTTTTGTCCAAAATAACTCAAGTGTAGTGTTAATGTTTTTTGTTGTACATGTTAGACTTGTTGTATTGTGTGCATGTGTTTGCGTCAATAAACAATCAATCAGTTTTGAAAGGCATTAACAAGAACATCTAAAAATCATTAGTTCAGTATCTATGTACACAATAATGCTTCTGGACGTCAGCGTGTACGTAGCTATGTACACATATTTAATCAGATGGCATGTTCGATCAAGTGAAATGTTTGCTTGTGTCAGTTTTCAAGTTTCAACTAGTCTCAGTTGTTTTTTTACGTTTCTAGCTTTTTGAAGTAATTTTAAGTTTTTTTCAGAAACAAAATCAATAGCAGCTTAAAGCAGTCAATCACGTGACTGACACTAACTTCTGCAACAGCAATTCGAAATAAACCAGCCGCCACTTCTAATGCGAGTTTCGGCTTTTGCCTGAGGAGAGTACGTAGCGACGAGCGCGTAAACGTCACAACGAGAATTATCAACGGGACTAATTAAGGATGGTAGTTTGGATCCCGCAGGCCTGTTCCGAACTGACCGACCTTGATGTCATACATGCATATTTGTTGAGAATTGAGGTGCGAACTTCTGCCAGCGTGCCTCAATCAATGAGGGGTCACCCGTATGTCAAGGTCTGACGTTATATTTTCAAACTCCCAGTCTTGAACGCCGCATGGGCGTTATAGTTCATATCTTATACGATACACTGCGGCAGACAGTAGGCTCCAAATTTAAAATCCATGAAAACAGTAGAAAATCCATCAAAAATGTAAAATCTATAAAATCATCAAATCCATACAATCATAAAATCTATAAAATCATCAAATCCATACAATCATAAAATCCATCAAATAAAATCCATAAAAATATAATCCATACAGTGTTTTACGTATGGTTTCAAAGGTTGAATGGTTTTACGTACCATACAGGTTTGAATTTCCGGTGTCCCATCAGCAAAATCCGGTGGTGACCCATGTACACAAACGAGAAACTGCTACCTTTGCG
This sequence comes from Prismatolaimus dolichurus, assembly GCA_034691745.1. Taxonomy (NCBI): domain Eukaryota; kingdom Metazoa; phylum Nematoda; class Enoplea; order Triplonchida; family Prismatolaimidae; genus Prismatolaimus; species Prismatolaimus dolichurus. The sequence continues at coordinate 7,816 of JAQGBB010000173.1, forward strand.
CTTCCAAAAATCCGGTGGTCTATGTGCAAAATCCGGTGGCCCATGGACCGCCGGAGACGTAAAGCACTGAATCCATAACAAATAAAATCCATACAATCATAAAATCCATAAAATAAAATCCATAAAATAAAATCCATAAAAATACAATCCATAACAAATAAAATCTATAAAATAAAATCCATAAAATCATAAAATCCATAAAATAAAATCCATAAAATCATAAAATCCATAGAATAAAATCCATAAAATCATAAAATCCATAAAATAAAATCCATAAAATAAAATCCATAAAATCATAAAATCCATAAAATAAAATTCATAAAATAAAATCCATAAAAATACAATCCATAACAATACAATCCATAACAAATAAAATCTATACAATCATAAAATCCATAGAATAAAATTCATAAAATCATAAAATCCATAAAATAAAATCCATAAAATAAAATCCATAAAAATACAATCCATAACAAATACAATCCATAACAAATAAAATTCATACAACCATAAAATCCATACAATCATAAAATCCATAAAAATATAATCCATAACGAATAAAATCCATAGAATATAATCCACCTGGCTTAAAGTGCACATTACCCCACTTTCGACGTCCAAGGTTGGAGTGCAACTAGACCAGCTCACGAAGCATTTTCCACGCTCTCACTCGACGAACGCGAGTGCAGAAAAAGAAAGCTCGCCGCCATGGGTGATCGTGAATTCGGGTATCCCCGAGATTGAAATGGACCACCAACAGACACGACTCAGCAAAGGAATGTATGATCGACGCCAAATTTTTGGAATTGCGGCCTTGAAGGCCACTCATGCAAAGGTTGTCCTTACTCGTGTCGCAAATGGCGATACAGCTGCTAGGGTCATACCCCAAAGTGCATAGCGCTGCTAAAGAAGCGGTACATGGCCTAAGGCTCAAAACTACTGGGTACCTGCGGAGGTTTTGCATCGAAAGAAAGGAGAGGTTGATCAAATCTCATACGGGATATGCTTATAGTGCGAGGCGGAGCCGGAACAGGTTCCTGATGCGTTACAGACGCAGTGCGGTACTACAAGCACTTAAGCGCGAAACGGTGCCAGAGGTGGCAAAGGTGCCTCAGGAGCGACAACAGCCAGTCAAGGAGCTAACTGAACAGCTCAGAGCGGTCTTGGAGACCACAGGAGCTACAGTTGCGGACGAGGTGCAACTTCTAAAGACATTCGAGATGGTAGACCAAGTGCGAGAGGTCTCGCTAGTGGTTTTCAAGCATACTGCTCGCACTAGAGACAGGAATTTGCCAATGGTAGGCGCCAAATTGTCAAGGGTAGGTGCCAGGCTTTTCTTTCTGGCTTCAAAAACTTGCGGGCGGGTTTCCTTTGTTGGATGCCGGATGCGTTTCGGGTTTGCCGACTTGCTGTTGTTGTTCTCGGGCTCGGGATAATAGCAGTTTACATTGCTCACCTTGGATCATCGTTATTCCGCAAGTGGATTGTATTTCCCGAAAGTAATCTTAATGACGAGCAACTCATTCGTATCGTACTTTCTTGATTAATCCCCGGGGACTTATTCAGTTTTTTTTTCATTTTGGATCAAAGTTTTTACAATATAATAATCCCCCAAGAGGATTATTCCGGAAGTGCCATCTCATGTGCTTTTAAAATAATATTTCTATAGCGCTATATTTTGTGCATCTAATGGAAACCCACCCTCCGAAAATGTGCGCTGATATCTGTCCAGCCCACACTTTTGCTTTCGACCAACAATTTTCCGCGCTACTACATAAAAAATCATTTGCCGGCTGGAAAAAACCATATTTTATTAACTGACCTCTGAGAAAAAAATTTGACGGAATAATTCCCTCCTCCCTCCGGAATAACCCCCCGGGTGGAATTAATCCGGAGGGGGATTAATCCAGAAAATACGGTACTGCGTACACAGTCTTGCTTTAAAGTATGCTCACTAGCTGTGTATGAAGTCTAAACCATATGTCAGGATACGTACACTTAATTAGTCTGACCACTCGCATTTGGCTTGTCTTGGAACCAGTAAAGCATGTTAATAATATTGGCCTCGTATGGACGACTGCCCACCCATGAAATATTGGCTGAGTTTCTGAACTAAAACATTGTTGCGCCGTGAGTACACCACCTTCTCGTTCCCGATTGACAGTACAGATGGTCTGTCGAATTTCTCATGTCTTCCGTAATCACCGCGTCGTCGTCGGCAATATGAATCAATCAGGCCGGTGTGGTTCGAGCAATGCGTTACCTCTATTTGTGCAAATTTACCGCCAGATGACCTCCTGCTCCGCATGCCTAGTGTAAAATTTTTTCGGGGATTACACATAAAATTGTGTACTTTATGATGTTCGCGTTCACGTTCGTCCTTCTCCTCACCGCACTGCATGTTTCGAACGAGTGCCATCCCTTTTTCGAAACACTCATGCAGATGGCACTTCCGGGTGTCGCACAGCTTTTCAACCCGACGCCACAACAGCCAGCTGCTGTCCCATTCAACTTTCTCTCACGTGGTGCACAACATACTGCGAGTAGATGGATTCGACGGAAGGCTGATGACCCTGACCTCAGCGAGTCCGCGGCGACGAGGATTCGGCAGGCGGCGCGTGAGAAGATAGGCGTCGATGCGGTGAAGAAGTACAATGTCGCTATCTTCGGCGAGGAACAGGCACGTCGAGATATCGTTACACAGATGACCACCTCAGATGGAATTGTGGCTGCGATCGAGCAGACTAGCGCGAGTGGCAAGGAGTCGTCAGATGTTCACTCGTTTGTGATGAGGCAGTTTCCGAGCATCGTTCTCTGGGATGTTACGTGTCGGTCGGAGACAAGTCGCTTGGCGAACAGATGCTTTCTGGTATGTTAAATAGCGGTGGTCAGTAGTTAAACTTTCGACCTCATCCTTGGAAGTCGAATCGAACAAAACCGAGGCGAATTGTCCAGTGCCTAAATTTTGAGGATGTTGGTTTGCTGGGAACTCGCACACCAAAAGATAGCTATTTTGAGGCAATTTTCGCTTTGAAAAGTATAGAGAGAATTCAGAGGTTCTTGTAAAATTTTTTTAATAGTACGAGAAATTTGGTTTCACAAATAAAAAATAATAAAAAGAACGAAAAATTTTGTTTAAAAAAAATAATAAAAATTTTGGAACAAAATTCCTCGTACAATTTTTTTTAATTTTTTTGTGAAACGCAATTTTTCAATTTGAAACAAAAACCTCGCGAAATTTGTTTTATTTTTGAAACAGTTCCTCGTACAAAAAATAAAAACGTGAAAATTTGAAACACCTGCCTCGTTATATCTTGCTGTGTGTATCTGCAAGTAAGTTCTACAAACCGATTCGTCTTTCTAGGAGAACATGCTTTTCCTATTCGACTGCGCAGTGATCGCAACAACGACCGTGTTCACAGAAGCAGACTTTCTAATCGCGACACAAGCTCGTCTCTCGAACGTTCCAGTCGTCTTCTTGCGTCTAATCGGCATCGACGAAGTGTTGACCTTTACTGAGAAAGAGCAAATACGCGAATTCCTCCTTGCTCAAATGGCGCAGAACGACTTCACCGATGTGAAGCTCTTTGTTGCTTACACGAACACACTTGGGAACATTTATGTCGCTGGATCAGAGGAGGTCGCTCTGGCTGATCATATTGCGAGGACGGTTTATAAGCGAAGAAATAGCTAGCGAATTTTGCATTGTTTTCATGTTATTTATTACCTTCCCTCATTTTGTCTGCATGAATCTTGGCGTTAGGCTAAGTACTGCATAAAACAACTGCGAACAACTAGAATGCGCCGCGTAGGGCGAGGCAGATGTTTCAAATTTTCACGTTTTTTTTAATTTTTTTTAACAAGAAACTTTCAAAAATAAAAAATTCACGAGGTTTTTGTTTTAGATTGAGGGAGTGCGTTTCACAAAAAAAAATAAAAAAATACGAGGAATTTTGTTTCAAATTTTTTATTATTTTTTCTGAAACAAAATTCTTTGTAAATTTTTTATTTTTTTTAAACGCAATTCCTCAGTCTGAAACAAAAACCTCGCGAATTTTTTTAATTTTTGCAACAAAGTTCTTCGTATAAAAAATAAAGAACGTGAAAATTTGAAACATCTGCCTCACCATAGCCGCGAGATCGGCTTGTCCACATTACGCAAATGGACGGCGACAACGGCGCTTCTGAGGGATAACTAATATCTTAGCACTTTTTGAAGCCAGAGACCGAAAGACAAAGCGAATTCCACATCACCAGTATGTAGCAACGGAAACTAACGTCTTTGCTCAACCGTTAATCAGCTTGTGTGAAATCCGCATCAAACTGCTGTCAAAGGTGTCTAAATAATTTACGAACACAAAAATGTCTTTGAAATCAATGTTCCAAATCTTTCGCCCGAACGAAACCGGCAAAATGTTAGCTTATTCGAAGCTCTGAACTGCTTCAAACTCCGAACAAGCTTCGTCACACGATGGGTGACGACGTTCAGAAATGGATGAACAAAATCGGGTACGTAATTAATACTGTTGAGCTGAGTGGTTGGACAGCGGCGAACTTTTTCAGAAAAGTCAAAGACACCACGAGTGTCTGTATTGGCGACATCGTTTGCCTCTACTGCGAAGATATGAAGGGTTTCATGTTCAGCTCGCAGACCAGGTATAAATCGGCAAAGCTGCAGCTTTCTACATATTAGCTGAAAGCAATGCTGCTTATATGGTGCGTCAAACTTTTGTAGCAATGCGCATAATGGCGTCGCGATTGCTAAGAATCAGGACACGAAGAACCCGAAAGTTGGCACGCAGCACAGTAGGTCAACTGATTTGTTTCACTGCTGGGTATTTCACATGGAACTGCCCATTTGGCAAGTTTTTTCAGAATTTCACAACCAGTTTTCTCGAGTGGCTGAACTGGTTTTGGATTCCAACCAGTCAAATGATGCCTGTAATTTTTGACAGTTTGGTATCCAAAATCGGTTCAGCCACTCGAGAAAACTGGTTTTGAACTTTTGCCGAAACCTTGCCCAATAGGCAGTTCCATGTGAACAACCCGACACTGCATGGTACTCGTTTGTACAGTGATCCTCTTCCAAATCTACACACAAAATCGGTACAAAGCGAACAAGAAGTACCTGCGACTCAAGGCGCAAGCGAAGCACGATCCGCAGAACTTTCATTTGCAGAGCGAAGTGCATCATGCCGAAGTACTGAATTAGCATCCTCACTTTAGCGAGTCAAATTAGTTAAACTGAACACATTGCTCTTCTGCTGTGCAGAAAGGTAACAGCTACGAGGAAGGGGACAACGAAAAGGAGCAGGCCCGCCTGTTTGGAAGAAATCTTCGCTACGGAGAGATCATTCAAGTGCGTGTGACCTTCAGCTTTAGTGTAGGGGGCTTTCCATAAAAGACGTCTGCAAAAAATTTGAATTTTTTTTACCCCTTCCCCCTTGTCCGCAAAAGTTGCCCATCTCTATGTGTTAAAATTAACGTTATGTCCGCTCCCATGGCGAAAAACCCGACCTCCTCCCCCTCTCTCAGGCCGGACGTCTTGTGGAAGGCCCCTAGACCGAGTTTTCCCGCTTGAAGGCGACCGACTGGTCGACTGTGGGTTCACCCACATATGACGTCACCTGCCGAGAGGGAGGGGGTCGAAAAATTTTCCATGGAAGATGACGCTACGTGTAAAAGAAAGGAAGGGGGAGGGGGTCAAAAATTTGAATTTTTAGGTGACTCATATATGGGTGCTCCTTATGCTCTCTTACTCACGCCACTTACGGTATAAACTTTAGCTGAAACACTTGTTCACGAACAAGTTTCTGCATGTGAACAAGGCCGAAACGTCACAGCTAGAGCCGAATTGCCTCAAGGTAAACCGATAAACTGAGGAATGAGTTGATGCACTTTCTGCCACTTCTCATCGAGCTTGACACTTGCTGCAGGTTGAGCTTCTCGAGCGAAACGGAAAGACGGCACAGTTCAAAATGAGCCCTCGCTACAAAGTGAAAACGGAGGGCGAAACGGTTAGTCTAGCTTGTTCGAGGTACGGTGACGAGCTTTCATCGTTTTGCCTTGCAGATACGATACGAGGATTTGCTTTCGCTCGAGAGCATCAAAAGCGCTGGTCACTATCTGCACGCGAGTACCCTACAGTTTGATGCTGCTTCTAGCTACAAGGGAAAGTAAGGCCAACGCTAGGAAGACTAACAGTTAGCAAGCTGGCTAATGCTGTACAGCTTACAGTTAGCTAGCTAATGCCGTAAGCTAATAGCTGTTTAGCTAGCTAATGCTGTACAGCTAACCGTTAGCTAGCTAACTAGCTAATACTGTACAGCTAACTCAAATGCGCTTTGCACTGCTCTACCGTAGTCACGAACTGTGCTTGTCGAAAGACCCAACCGGCTTCAAGGTGTTTCGATCGCGTGCCGGCGTGAAGAAGACAGACGATCCAGCCCAACGTGACCCACGCTTGAAAGTACGCCTACCGCAAGGACATGTGCCTAGGTCTGCAACGTGGTCTCATTGCTAGGGAGGGGCCGTAGTTCAGCTCTATCACAAAGAGAAGGAAGCGTTCGTCACCACCGAGGGCCAGTTCGGCGACAAAGTGGTCGAAAACGGTAAATTCGCAATGCGTTTTAAAAGCGTTGGGGACCGTCCATTTATGACGTCATGGAAAAGTCCACTTTTTACCCCCTCCCCTCCGTCATATGTTATAACACATAAACATAGCCTATCTTTTCCACATAACGCCGTATTGGTCCGACCGCCTCCCCCAATCCGTGACGTCATAAATGGACGGCCTCTTGCAAGAAAACCGAGTTCCTCATTCAGTGCACCTACGCGTATGGCAGTCGAACGTGCCGAGAAAGAACCCAGGAAATCCCCTCACCTCGATAAGTTGCTGGATCATCGTCAAGGAAAAGTGCTGCTACGACGGTACTGGCTGGCCTAGCTGCAGGGCATAAACCCGGTTATCGAATGTTGTTTTAAGGCACTTTCATTAAATTCGACGAACCACTTCGGCTTCGACACGTCACTACACGCCAGTTCCTCGTTATCAATGCCGACAAGACGGTCGGTCTCAACAAGGAACGCGACTCGAAGTCGACGCTCTTCAAGTTCTACCCGGTCGACAAGGTCGGTCGGGGGAAGGGCCAATATGACATTATGTGCAAAAGATAGGCTATGTTTATGTGTTATAACATATGACGGAGGGGGGGGGTGAAAAGTGCACTTTTCCGTGACGTCATAACTGGACAGCCCCTCTGCACTCACTCGTGAAAGCACCGTGACCCTTTTGTAGAAAAATAACGATGGCATTCCGACTGGCGCTTACGTGCGAATCCAGCACGTCGAAACTGGTTACTGGCTCTCAGGAGGTGGTCATCCCGTGCCTTACTTGTCCGAAAACTGACCCATTTCTTAATCTAGTGGACGATCCATATCGGCGAGCTGGACAAACCGAGACCGGAACTCAAGATACTACCGACGATGCTGCAGACCTCAGTGAAGACGGGCTTCGAAATATCGCTTGGAGTAATGCAACGCTGAAGCAAGTATGCCGCTGGTTAGCTAAATTAGCTTCTTAGAGCTGTAAACTGAGTGGGCTATGCGACTCATGGAATATAGATGCGAGGGAGCGAGATGATGACATACGATGACGCATTCTCGGTCACTGAAGTGAAGGCGGAATTTCGGTCGGCGATCAACTTTGCTAGTGGGCAGGTTCCGTTCTTTCAGAAGCTTCTCGCCGACGTGAGTAGCTATTCGCATAGGGGCAAAATGCGAAATCGAAAAAACTGAAAGCCTCCGATGCAGCAGATCATGTTGTTATTTCTAGTTCAAAAATAAGGTCGAGTTCTCACCGAAACAGCAGATTCCTGTCATTTCCGTAAGTTTACTCGGGAGTTCATGTACACACGTGGAATAACAGCTTGAATTAGCCTTCGGGGAAACTAATCATGAGGACTTTGTTATAAGAATTTAGTTTCAATGTTAGCAAATTAACAAGCCAATGCACTACGACTGAAAAGAAACTGGTCACTGGAGAAAAGCATGCAGTCAAATTATTGCACTCTACCGTAACCATACGTATAGTGCTCTCGACTGCAGAAGCCATAACCTCACGTTTTACGAGTTTCCCCGGAGGCTAATAACTGCAAACAAATCCATAATAATTAATTAATAATAAATACAGCCGCAACCGATTTCTTCGTTGCTTATTACGTAACAGGCTCTCGACGAAGTACAGCGCAGCATGCGCCACAACGGTCTGCCAATCAAGATGCATCAGACACTGCTTCGAAATTTCCGAGTTCGTCGAAACTAGAGATAGCTACTGTTATTATTAGCAAAAAACTCAATCGTTTAAGGTGGTAGATACGATTATCAATCTTCTAAAAGTGGCGCCCGATCAAACGAAAAAGAAAGACGACAAAGAAGAGTAAAGTTAAAAGCTAATGCACAAAAACTAGCGAGACAGTAATTCTATATAGCTTTGTGACAACTGTCTTCGCGAAGTGCTACAGCATCCTTCAAGACTACCTCGCAGGCGAGAGCAAGAAGAACGAGATGTACGTCGCACAACACTTCGATTTCTTGCAAGCTCAGCTCTTCGTTGAGGTGCAAGGGAAATCAGCGTCGTTTTCAGCAGTTCATTCCAGTTATTATACAGGGTCAAGTCGGGCTAAATGCGACACAAGTGTTGATGCAACTCATCAAAGACAACCAGATGTTGATCAACCTCGTGTCGGATAAGGAGATCGACAAGTTTGTTTCCCTCATACAGAAAAACAAAGTGAGGGGACAACATCGATTTCACGGTTGAAGTGAGCGATGTCCATGGTTCTTCTAGAGCTACCGCTATTTGCAACTACTCGAGGCACTCTGCATTATTAACGGAGTGCCCGTCATCGAGAAGCAGAACTACGTTGTCCAGAAGTGGCTCGAGGAACCACTCAAACGAGGTGATGACGTCATCGACTTCATAGAACTCGGTCAGGACGTCGGGCTCAAACCGGATGTTGTCTATCTCTCGATTGACAATAAGCGGTCTCGCATGCCCATACCGGACTTCTGCAAAGTCGTAAGCACAAAAATATGTCCAGTCCTTCGACAACCACACGTGCGAGCTAATCGCTTGCTCTCGTGTTAGAATGGGCCCGACACCGAAGCGTACAAATTCCTCGAAGGGCAATTGCGTCTCTTCGGCGTCTTGTGCAAAGTAAGTCGTGTGAGCTGACGTGCATGCCCAACACGAGCCGTTATATAGGGTCGCAATCGAAAAGCCGTCGAGTGGATAACCGAAAACCTACGACTTTTCACGATCGAAATCGCGTTCATATGCTTGCAAGACAAGGGCGTCTCCCCGGGCATTCGCGCTCGCTTCTGTGCTAACATTACAGGTGTGCTTCCTCCCTCACTTTCAGTATGAAAGGGTGCTTCCTCCCTCCCTTTGCAGACATATACGTCGATGTGCCGGGAAACTCGTCGAACGATCGGGACACCCTCGTCTTCAACTATCAGGAGTTTCTCGAAAGCGATGGAGAGAATAAGCGAAAGTCAAATGTAGGCAGGGGTGCAGGCTTTTCTGGTTTGCGCCCCCCCCCCCCCCGAAGAAGCAGGGTAAAAGTGCCAATTTGAGCTCATTTCTAAACATTTTCCACGGGTGAGCCCCCGAAACTCCGGCCAAGTACATCTACCTAAGAGCTATTCAATAAGCTTTCCATTTTTCTCGTAGCGAAGCGTCGTGCCCGTGCAGTACATGAAGGAGATAAAGGCATGGATCTCTAAGTACCTCGAAGAGCGTGGCACAATGGTCGCCTCCGACGTTCAGCAGAACAACCTGAGCGAGCAAGTACTCGTGCTTATCTACATTCTCGCTGACTTCGGGTACTACAACAAAGCTGAAGATATGGTGAAGATGCTTAAACCACTGCTTAACTTGATCGATGGCAGAACGGACGTGCCTTTTCCACCTGAGGATAAAGGTTTTATTAACTTAATGACGGTCGAAAGAGACTGATTGGTTTGACCTTTAGATAAGGTTCTCACGGATGCGGAAATCAAGGAAACTGAAGAGGCGTTGAAAGAGTTCCGAGCGGAATCGCGCTTTATCGAAAGTGAACAAAATCGTGCCATCGTGGATGCTAAATTCCAGTAGGTTTTCTGGCAAGCTAAAGGGTGAAAATTAAGTCCCTTGGGTTACGGTTGCGAAAACTTAATTTTAGACTGCATAGTTCATGTGTGTTGTGCCACATGAACTATGCAGTCTAAATATAAGTTTTCGCTACCGCAACCCAGGAAACTTAATTTTCACTCTTTATAAAGTTGTCTGCTGATGCTTTCTGTGCAATGTTCGTCGAGTGGTCGCAAAGTGGTATGCCACCACTCTTTTTAAAGGGTTCGTCAAAAGTGGACAGGTGTGGCCTTGTTTAGACTGCATAGGTTGTTCTACGTGAAAACGGAAGGCGCGTGACTAGGCGTTACGTGATGTTCCATTGTTTAAAGTTCATACTCTCCCATTGCTATCGATGGCCTCTATAGTTTTCCTGTCGGCTTTTCCGGACGCTTTAGATCGTATCTTTCTTCTGTTCTACAGGGCTTGCAAGGTTATCGAACTCGTTTTCCGCACTCGTTTCGCTTTGCGGCAAGAGGTCTCTTTTTTCAAACCACAAATTGTAACTTCTACATTAATTTTACCTTCTAAATTTTCTCATTCTCCAGAAATATATTCAAGTGTTTCGCTACACGCTCGAGCATCAGTACAGCGCTGAGATGGCACCGTTTCTGACCACCACCGAAGACTTCCGGAGTGCACAGTATGTGTTTGCGGTCTCACATCCCATCCGCACGGGCTCATCCATATATGACGTCACCCAAAAATTCGAAATTTTTTACCCCCTCCCCCTCTGTCACCTGGCTTAACATCTAGGCTATCTTTACACGTAGCGTCACCTTTCATGGAAAATTTTTCGACCCCTCCCCCCGGCTGGTGACGTCATATGTAGATGAACCCCACGGGGCTTCTTCCTCCAGGAACAATCGACTGGCGATAAAGATGGCGGACAACATCTTCAACGAAACGAAGTACTTCGGCGATGAATTTCTCGAAATCATTCTGGTAGTTTTAAAAATTCGGAGGTTTTATAAAAATGCACACAATACAATACTTTAGGATCTGCAAAAGTATAAGTATCACCATCTGGTAACGCAGGCGCTCTTCTTGCTTGATCGCTACTTCTCGGAGTACGAGAGTCTCTACAAGAAGTTCTTGCAGACAAAGGCACGTTTAGCTATTGTAGGGTTGGTAGTTGGGGGGGGGCAAAAAATTTGTCCCCCCCCCTGCCCCATGGTGACCCCATTTTGCCCCATCTCCGACCACACCTTAAAAGTTGGGTAATTTTTGGGTAAGGGGTAACTTGGGGTAATTTTAGGGAAGTAGGAATCATTTTTAGGGAACTAGGGGTAATTTTTAGGGAACTAGGGGTAAATTGGGGCAATTTTTAGGGTACTTAGGAGTAATTTTCACTGAAAAATTTTCTCATTTGTCTACCTCTACCAAAAAACCTCGAGAAAAAAAGCTCGTTGGTAAATCGGGGCAATTTTAAAAATTTGAGGGGGGGGCGCCCCAAACTACCCACCCTAGCTATCACAGTAGTTGGACTATTGAACCAAGGACCCCATCGCAGCCCTGATTTTGGCCTTTCAGCTTGTCTACAGTCAAGACGCGTTGTTTGCATTGCGCAAAGTCTCCGACGAAGTGCCAAACCTGAAGGCGCTCAAAACGAGCAAACTCTCGAAGAAGAACACGCAACAGTATCTCGACATAATCTTCGATTTCACTAAGTGGGTTCCTCCCTATAGAAAAAAGCTAGTGACCTAAATTCTTCGTTCAGATTGTGCTGCCTCGAAGAAGACTCACGCGAACCTCACACTCTCAACCAGGAAATCATCTACAATCATGGTATAAAAACGCCTGGGGTAGAGGACGAAGATAAAGGGTGCGGACACGTTTTGTAGAAGTGATTGGAGACATCTTCGACATGATGAACAGGATCAGCAAGTCGAAATCCCTCGTCAGTACTCATACAGCAAACGCTAACGGCTAAATCGCCGACAATTTCAACCATTTTGATGCTTTAGCACAACAACGAAAAGGAAGCGCTGTTGAAGCCATCGTATCGGTTTCTGAAAGTTCTCGCCAAAAAGAACGAGACTGTTCAGGGTCGATTGTTGGCGCGATTCGACCTCTTTCTTGGCATGAAGCAAGCGCAGAACGACCTCGGCGAAATGCTAATTGAGGTACAAAACTGAACATCTGGACTTCTAGCACACAGAGATATGCTGTGATGTAAAGGGAGGAAAATAAGTCCCGGGGTCGTCATGTTTAGACTGCATAATTTCTTCCATATGATAACATAAGGCAGTGGCTAGGCGGCACGCAGCGTCGTTGTTCAAAGTTCTTACTCTCCGATTGTTATAAGTGTATAAACGGGCATTTATTTTCCCTTTTTTAAGAACGCGCTCAAACCCGAGATTTTTCGTCTCTATCGTCGCCGCGAGCACATCCAGGCACTGCTCGCTCGCAAGGGCGTCGCGCCTGCAGCTGTCACTAAACTCATCGAGCAAATCACCTCACTCAATTCAGCTTCATCGTCATCCGGCGGTGGTTCATCCTCCCCATCAACGATCGATCGCTCGTCCTCACTGACGCGCCAGTGTTCCACCGACTCGAACTCAAGCGGTGCGTCTAACTCGGCTCAGTCACCACCGAAAGAGCGCGATTATTATATCGAGAAAAGTAATGACGGTCGTTCAGTATCAATCGATGATGATAAATTCACTGATTCGTCACCTTCGACGGTGACCCCGCCACTTCTACCACACACGGATCCGCGGACTTGGCTTGTACTCGGTGTGTCGAAGGCGGAGACGTTAGCGATGCTCGCTGGGAGGGAGGACGGAGTGTTCTTGATTCGACCGAGTGAATCGTCGCCGGGAAATTATGCCCTATCCCTTGTCTTTGGTGGACGTGTTCATAATGCACTCGTTGAATGTCGGCCTGGAACAGCCGGAGGGGAGTATGGATTTGCTAATACACAGGTGCTATTTCCGTCGTTGAATGCGTTTGTGATTCATTATGCGACGAATTCGCTTGCCGAACATAATAAGGAGTTGAGGGTCGCGTTGACCACGCCCGTTAATGCGGGGAAGCACATGAGACATTAGGGGAGTATTGGTTTGTTGAGTGGTTTTTACTGTACATTCGTTTTTGATGGTTGCGTTTTACTTTGCTATGTTTATTGGCTTTAGGTGTCCAGTTGTAGTTCAGTCTGTGACCTCATTTCTTGTCCATTCCCGATAGTACAAGTGTATGTAGATGGTGGGCGGAGGCAAGATGGCATGGGGGGCTGTCAAGCCAAATTTTTTCTTCCGATCCCCCCCGGAAATCGTACAAAATTGGTTTTTCAAACTATTTTTTCCGGTGGAGGGGGCTGGAGCCCCCGAGCTTCCCTTGCCTTTTTTGGCTTGAAAACTTATCGATATCGCCGCAGGTCATTTTGCCTCTAACCCTCATTTTTCGTAGTTCTTATCGGTAGTGAACTGCTTGTTCTTTTCTCACCGGTGTGCGTGGATTTCGTCGGCGGTGGCCTTTCGTCTCTTGCTTTATGTTCGCAGTGAGTCGTCTATGGCGTTGGTCTAAACGTTAGCCGAAATTGTTTGCGAGTGGTGCTTCTGTTTGTACATGTGTACAAGCTGTAGGAAAGTATTCTCTGTGGATCGTCGATTTTCAGTTAGCAGAGCCAGTCGCAGTGTACGAATTGTTTGTCTTTGTCCCGGTGTCGCTCTCTGATGGGCTGATACCGTTGCTGTTCGACAATCGATGCGGAGCAAGTCAACGCTGTGTGAACTTTTCTTTTCGCGTCACGTGACGTCATTTTTGTATAGCTTCACGTCGAGTATCGCTTCGCTTGTGTACTGTACATACACTGTTCTCGTCGACGATTCTTTCACAACCTGCTCACCTCACACGTACACGATGGCGTGTTTAGCTTATACAGTGTATCTAACATGTTAGGCTGCTCATCGAAGGAGATCGTGTTCGTGTATAAATAACTAAATGTTGCGGTCTTTTTTCTATTGTTTATGCTTTTTCGTCAACTTCGGCGAAATGATTTCTCACTTTTACTGACACAATAGTAGGTGAGGTGCGTTAGCATATCATTGACTTCGGTAGTGGAACAATAAGTGTATTGTGCGCAGTTTGATTTTGGAGTAACCTTTTTCGATAGCACCAGATCCAGAGTGTGTTTGATGGCTTTGTATATCGTTTGGGTCAAGCACAGTGGAGGTGGTACGATATACGTCCTTTATGGTTCGTGCGTTTATGCCTCTGCCTGTATGGAGGATTGGTTTTTCGAGATACGTGTTCTGCGCTTATTGCGTATGTTCGTCCCCGTGTAGTGAGAGATTGCGAGCTGTGATCGCTATACAGAAAACTATTTGCTGTTTGTGGGCATCACATACGAGTATACTGAGAAAGGGCGTCGTACTTTAGGTGAAGCTGTTGAACTGAATCGTGGAAGAGTCGGTGTTCGGGCCTGTCGCACTTACGTGTTCTTCTTTCTGGTAAAGAATTTGATTTTTTTCGAATGTTTGATCAAAGAGCAGTTGCAGCTATGTCAGCTGAGGGAAACTTCAAGTCGCTGTTGACTGTGAGTTGCGGTATAGACCTAGCGACTGACCAACCCGGCCAAAATCGATTTTTTAATTTTGATAAAATCAAAATCTCTCAAAAAAAATTTAAAATTAGTATCGGACAATTTGGCTACTCAGCAAGCACGAATGAGCGGTTGTCTTTGTTTGATATCGCATGTCGACGGTAATTGGGTAGTTGGACGGGATAGCCGGGCAATTCAAGGAATACGCAGCATACAACTATGATCGCATTCAACTTAACAGCTGGAAGGTCTTCCAAGTGAGGCGCCGAAAAGAGCATTTTCGCGTAACAGTATTTTCAAAAAAAAAAATCCGATGAAAATTTTGAAACTTTACATTTTGACCAACGAGGTCACATGTGCCGGATGTGCACAGTGAAAATGGCCTGTTCGCGGGATGCGTTTCTGCGTAGCGAGCGTTTCTCCTTCTACGAGTAAACCTACTGTAGGGAATGAGTGGCCACATCGAGGCTAAATCTACTCCTGTACAGAAAACCTAATTTCTAATTACTTTCAATTGAGATTTACTGAAACACAGGTACACCGTGGTCGGTCAACAAGCGTCTCGTGAACGAGTAGGTCTACCGGGCTGGGCAGTGCTAAAACGTTTTGTTTTTACTCTAAGTGCGCCTTTAAGGCCAATTAGCATGAGCGAAAGATTCGCACATATTGGGATTGACCTAATAGGTCATTTAAGAAAGCGTCTTGTACTAAGAAGAAGTGGATTTTGACGACGATCGACCGAGGCTAGAAGCAGTGCATCTGGGAGAGGCAACGGCGGCAAATATCCGCCAGGTGTTTGAAGAGCGCATAATTTGGCAGACAGGTGTTCCGAAAACTGTCCTCAGGGACAACTGGAGTAATCTGTGTGCTGATGTGTTCGAGGAAGTTCTCGAGAAGCTGAAGATTAAGCATTTGTGTACCTGCCTTTTGGTGTAAGCCATTCACCAGTGCGCTAAGGCTAAAATGTGCTCATTGTTGGCACCTCCAGCTTAATTTTCAGTAGATTTAGAGATCTTCCTCGTGTGCGAAGTCATTCTGCAACATGCGTGTGCATTTCAGTGAAAATCAGCTGCTCTATAGATTCCACATTGCTTGCAGAGTCACACGTTGAGGCAAAGTTTCAAAACGCTTTTAATATTGTTTTTCTACGCTAAAGCAGACGAGACGCACGATAAAGCTTTGATTGTTATAAAATTCGGGGATTCGTGTTGCTGTTTCAAAGAAATGAGACAAACTGTAATTATTATGCTTATTCTTAGTTCAGTGAGTGAATTAGATTTTGCGGCAGGCTAAGGCTTTGTTCAATCATCTCCGCGTGAAAGGTCGAAGGAGGGACACAATTATTTTTTATTTAGACAAATGCTTCATGAGCAACATGTGTGGAAAAGCTATTTTTTTCGGAGGAAAATTTTTAAATCGAGAAAGGCATCTTTCATTTTAGGCAAGACGCATTTTGCTGAATTAACAAGCTTTTCTACTCAAGCTTACTGCTAGATTGAAGTAGTGTGACCATTTGTCCTATTTTGGATAGGACAGTCCTATTTTTTGAACCCTCTCATATTTTTGGCTCATCAGAAAATAGGACAAAAAGTCCATTCTTTAAGCAAAAAATTGATCAGAAAAGTTAGTTGACAACTTCCCGATATGATCATATCCGCATTTGCAGAGAACGCAGTAATATCCGCCATGTGGCGAATGTTTGCTTGAGCGCTCAACGCCCATTGGTTGGGTTCAGTGGTCTTCCGGTCCGTGATCGTACTGCTTTTAGT
>JAQGBB010000174.1:0-24205 GCA_034691745.1 Prismatolaimus dolichurus
CCAAATAATTGAAATACTGTTGTCTGTGCGATAATCGGGCAGTGCTATTTCTCTCTGGTAAAAAGTTTTCCCTTTACGGTTTCGCGAACTGAGTGAGAGAGTGAGAGAGAGAGAAACGTTCGCATTGCAGTACACTCCCTTCCACAAGGTTTATCATTCGAACCGAACGTTTTCCCGTTTATTGACAATCGACAAGATGGTACATCGTCGCCCTGATATGTACCAACTTCGTGATGAGACTGGTGAACTGATACAGTATCTTTATTATTCACATGACTTAGCTGCTGCTACGCATCCCGATGTAAAAGTGAGACAGGTTCCTATAAAACACCATGCGATATGATACGCTTTATGCTATATTTTTCGGATTATTTTGACAATAAATTGGGCGTCGTGTACAGAGAGTTGGCGTCTTAAAAATGGAAAAAACACTTTCATATTACTTTCCGAGTGTGCACGATGCGAAATTTGCATGTGCTCTAGACACACCAATTCATTTGAGCTCAAAAAAGAGAGTGCAAGTGGCCGTCTCAGCTGTGACCTTTCAGAGGTCATATTTACAGTGTCGCACACCGCTAGAGATATCACACCCGGAAGCCACAGGTGCGCGTTCTTTCACAATGCCCTGGGGTGAGTATACTGACTTTGACTCATTTTGTAATCAGTTCGACAACCATGTACCTGAAGATATGAGAAAGAGAGTGAAATTTAGCTTCTCAGAAGAAGAGCGAAAGGTCGAACTGTCTCTAGCGCCAAGGACGACGCTCATCATGACCGAATTTCTAGCGCAGGCCCTCGGTTTCCGGCGCGATGTTATCGATTCGGAAAAGGATGTAAAGCTGACCTATCGAGGAACAGGCAAGGCGACGAATGTTTTCAAAGCGGCCTACCCATATAACATTTCGTTTAACTTTGTTGCCTTCGGCCTGTACTGTGCTGAGACACGTTCAGGCAGTTTCAACGGTGTACTCTCTGGCTTTATTCAAGTGATTCCTCTTGAAGATCTTAACGATCGTAATACTCTAGCCTCCGAATCGGTGAAACACGTAAAATTTCACCATCTCGATTGGTTTGACCTTACGTGCACAACCAATGTGCTGACCTCTTTAAACTTTAGCATTCGCTACCTCAGTGCACGATGGGTGGTAGACTTTAGCGATGGTGAAGTTGTTATTCAGATAAAGCTTAGAGAAATTCTTTAGTAAAAATGATTTTGCAGCTAATGTACACTCCGAAGGGGTATATAAGTATATGTGTATCATGTTGGTGGTCTGAAGTTTTTTTTGGCAATTGCTATCATGGATAAAATAAACTGGCGGACAATTGTTCTCGTGAGTTTTGCTCATGTTTGTCTTGCTGTTCTCGAAGCGGTGATATTTATCGTAACTGAAAGGCCAGCGGCCTGTGCGCCCGAGTGTGAAAAGTTTCCGCTCGGTCAGAAGCTCGAAATCGAGCTTTGCAAAAAGCCGGCGGTAGCCGCCGTGCGAAATCTGGACACAAATGTCTCTCTGTCACGAAAGGAAACCATCCAACTTGCCGATTTCGTGCAAGAATGTCACGCCACGGTGGCTCAAACGCACCAACAAAAGATCACACTGTCGAAAAATGCAGGCGATGATAGATTCCCGCTGTACCGCAGGGCTGGCCGGTTTGTCTGTTGTTTGTTGACACCCCAACAGTTGGCTGGCTTATATGTTCAGCACTTGTGGATCAACAGTGTTGAGGCTCGGCAGATGCTCAAGGCTATTCGATTTTTGATTGACTAGTCGATTGAATTGCGCCTCGACACGTGTGTACCTACGGGTTCTATGTCAATTTCGTTGATTTTGACTCACTATAAAACAGGTGGTTTTCCAACCAAGTATCATTTTGTGTTTTCTCTCTTTCTGCGAGCATCGTCAATCGATCGAAAAATGGCATCACTATACTGCACGTGCAAGGGTGACGAGAATTTGAAGAATTCCTGCTATTATTGTTACTCGTCGGAAAGTGTTTCACGCGCTACCGACTACAGCGAGTATTATGCAAGCGGAGAAGACAACGGTGGCTCGAATAACCTCACTCAGATGCTTCGAGTCGTCGCATTGGAGCAAGATTCGAGGCCGCAGCATTGTCATATTGAGTTCGAGGCTGTCACGAGCCATCAAGCTGTATCGCCTCGCGACACATCCCAGCATGTCGAACGCACGGATTTGTGGAAGCGTAAGGTAGAGAAAAAAATACGTGCTGCTCTGCCGCGCGGAGTCCAACATCGTGTGAAGGTTGCTTTCTTGAACGAGGTGGATTTTCTTGCGAAGCGTTCTTTTCATCTTGTGGGCGAACTGCGCTTTACCGATCACTTCGCTGGAGCGAGCTGCTGCGAAGCGTAAATAATTATTCGTGCACATATGGCGAGTCGCGTTACGGGAGTTTTGCTTTCAGATACTCGGACGTGTCAGTCGGCAGCTGGCGCGTTACCTATCGCGCACTGCGCTGCAATAGCTACGACCTCAGCTTATTGTACGATCAGTTGATCAATGGCATCGACACGAGTCTCGAGCTGCGAGCCTGCGAGTGATCAGCGTTGTGTTGCGCAGTTTGATTAATGACATCTCCGCGAGTGCGACGTTGAGGGAGCGATCGCGTAATGCAGACATGCATAAGAATGCAAACTATTGAAAACGTTGATGAACTTACTGTACCATACACGATTTTTTTGTATTACAACAACTTTTGCATATTGTTGTGAATTGTTTTGTGCATCACGTTTTACGCCTTGTGTGTTCTGCTGCTATTACTGTTATTTTAAAAATTGTTTGGTATGGGGCATGTATCAACTATCTTGTTTACGTGGTAAACACCATATAGCTAGAATATGATCAGAGTGGAAAAACACACGCTATAAAGTGTTCACATAAAAGTCGAGGGTTTGTTATTCAGCCAGCATTCGAATGCAAATTGTTCACCGTAATATCTCAAGTTTCAAACCGAGTCATCAGCCGGGCGCCGTTCCGCATTTTCGTTCAGCGTCGATATCCAAGAAGTCAACGAAAAAGAAAAAGCAACCAAAAAAGTCGAAGGGTAGGGGCAAGACAAGAGGCGGCGGAAAGAAGGCCTCAAAGAAGGGAAAGAAGCGAAGATCGCGCAAACATGTCTAAAAGTTTGCACTTTTCATCGATCGTTCCGTCCGAGTTTGATGTCACAAGTCTGCCGCCGACAACCAGCTCGTACAAGCATGTTTTCTACGAAGTAGTCAAACCAACTGGGCCTGTCCCCATCACTGACCCGGAAGCTGCAATTGCGTTTGATGTACCAGAAAGTGGTTTCTTTACGAACCTGGCCACAAGCTTTATTTATATGCGCATGAGAGTGCGCTATAACGATAGCACCAAAATAGAAGCTGACCAGAGTCTCACAGTCATCAACATGGCGCCACTCTGTCAGTTTTCGGATGTTCAGCTCACTATTGGCCAGCATATCGTCCAAAAGCGAGAAGGGTTTAGCCCATACATAGTGTACCTCAACACGTTGCTCAATGAGACAAAGGAGCGAAAGGATACAACCCTCCAGGGAATGTGGTACTACCAAGATGTTGCAGATCATTATGATTCCGTGAGTGATCTGACGACAACGCAGAACACGGCAGCCAAAACGCGACAGGGTCTGATTCAAAGTTCAGAAATTTCCGAAGCCTTGGGGCCGCTCGCTCTAGTCTGTAATTTGGCAAAATCCAATCGAGTGTTGCCGCCACGGATCAAGCTACAATTTCTATTTTTCCGCGAAAAAGCGGCCTTTGTTCTGCATGGGAAGACGCTAACCGAGGCGCAGAAGGCCCACGGTCCGTTGATCATCGAGATAGTTGAATTTAACTTGAATATCAATCGGGTAATACCATCGCCATCACTCGAGGCGTCACTACATCGCACACTTTCGTCTGGTTTCTATTATCCACACATCGTAAAAAGCATGAAGCTATAGGTCTGCCAAAAAGCATCATTCGGATGTTTGTTTCAGGTCTCAGAAGTAAAGGCGATTGCGATCCCTGAGCATATGACTTCATATGACGCCCAGCTTTATAACGGGGTCGTTCTCTCCCGGCGAATTTTCATGGTTTTGACCGAGGCGACTCTTAAGAACGGCCTTCTCACTCAAACGCCATTTGCTTTCAAGCGACATGACCTAGAGTTCACCTACCTGGAGGTATACGGACATGTGTCTTTATTATTGGGCTTGTGACAAGTTGCCGATTTTAGATTGATGGGGTTCGATTGCCCCAAAATGGTGTGGTCACTGAAGAATCTCGATTACGTCAAGCTTACTGACAGCTAGAAGAATCTCTTCAATTCCCTTCAATGCCTGTTAGCTTCCACGAGTTTTCAACAGAATGCTTCATAATGGCTTGGGTATTAAATATAATTAAGTTATCGATGCCCTATTCTATATCATAAAGTTCTGATTTTAGGACCTGACGCCTAGTCGCCAGAGCTCGTCGCCAGCGCTTCATTTGCAGAAAGTTTCAAATCTCCGCGTTCATCTTAAGTTTCATGAAGGGACAAAGGCAAGTTTTTTTCGATGACCGTACAGTACCTGTGGCTTATTTATCTATATTAATGTAGACTAATCTCATTGCGATCTTTGTCGCCGAACGCGAATCCGTGTTAGTCATCGCCAGCTCGTTGGAACCAGTCTATGCAACGCTGCCAACAGAATAATATGAGACGGATTCTTTCGTATTCGTAGATTAAAACATATTCGTTTACGTATTTTTTAAACATTTTGCTATTGCACAATTTTTAACTCTTTTATGCACAATAAATTCCTGGTGTAAACACATTGTATTCTTTAAAATGCTGCTTCTGGTGCCGGATGTGTTTGACTGGAAACAATATATCAAAACGTATGAGCTAGTCCGCAATCTCACTTCGATCGTTTTTGATGAAGATCGCGAGACTTCGCTCACAGAGTTTTACACGAATCACAAAGGCGCTAAAAAAGTTTTGACAACTACGTTAGGACGTGTATTTCGAAGGAGGAAGTTTCAGATCTTGACGCAAGGGAAGTTCATCTGGTACACTTGCTAAACGTTCTGCTCGAGACACCAAAGCCAGACAACTTTCAAATTGATCGTTTTTTTTAAACGTCTTTCAACGCCTTTTGTGCTTTCATTGTTCACGTCACGTTGTTCATTGATAAGGACGTAGGCGAGAACAAAAGCTGGTTTGAGCTTCTACGGCATATAATTCCCACAGTGGTTATACTCAAACTTGGGAATGTTTCGCTTATACCATGAAGATGAGCTGAAGATAAAAGTGCCTGCGTACATCCAAGTAACCGGCCCATCACAGGTAGGGTTGGCGTTTGGGGGAAGCAAAAATAGGGGCGCCCCATTTTGAGACAAATTTTTCAAAGCCGAAACCAAGCTAATGTGCATCAATAACAGTGCTATATTGTACATCCTGGTGAACAGAACGATTCGGTCACACTATTTGCGCAAAAATAATAAAATTTTGCAAAACAAAAAATTTGAAAAAATGGCCAAATTTCTTTGGAAAAAATTTTGTTGGCGTTTGGGGTCATTGGGGCATGGGGCGGGGCCCCATATGGCGGGGCGCCCCATTCTCCCAACTCTATCACAAGCACGTAGAAGTATTGGATAACATGATTTGCTAATGCTATAGAGAGGTTGTTCGCAGGTTGGCAAAACGACAACCATTCTTTTCGATGTGCTTCTGCATATGGAGGAGATGTTTACGCAGCAGTTTACTCATCTATTGATAAACTACTCAAGCTGGCAGGAGATGTATGCCTCGTTTGCTGAAATGTTCAGCAAAAAATTTCCGAAAGTTGACGTTCAATTCCATCAGGGTTATCCTACAGATTTTTTACAAAAGTGTTCGTCTGCCAAAGACTTGCGAGATGTTCTCGACAGCAAGGAGGGAGTCCGTTTAGCTTTCGTGCTTGACGATCTGGCCGAAACCGCGTATAATTCATCACTCACAGCGGAGCTTGCTACACGGTACGTCGATATACACATGCAGAGCTAAATAAACTGATATTTTCCTGTTACAGTTTAAGTCACCACTTGAACATTTCAGGTAAGCGCTGATTTTGGGGGACTTTGTTGAGCCTTCTATACACATTTGATGTTTTAGTCCTTTTTTTAATCACCAGCTGTACTACTCTCAGTACCCACTTAGCCGGGTAATAAACCGTAACTCATTATACGTTATTCTCTTCGAATCGAAAAGGGACAAGATGCAAGTGCAGCGTCTGGGGGCGAACCTTTTCCCATCAAAAGCCTACATGCTGGCTTGGGCACTCGAACACGCAGAAGAAAAGAATCTGCCTCTTTTGATTGATCTACATCCGAAATCTGATCGAACACTTCAACTGAGAACTTTAAAGACTCGTTGCTGCAACGGAATATATGTCTATCTCTAATTTAAAAGCATGTTTCTTCGTGCTAGTTCTCAGATTACTGCGATTATAAATGCTTTGCTATGCTTACTTAATAAATGGCGTCAAATCTAGTACACAGATATTAGGATATTTTGAAGTTTTTGGTCTCGTTTCGGAAAGCCGGAACTGCAAAAGCTGTGTTCAGCGACCAAGGATTCTGGGAAACGTACAAAGATTTTGATCTAGCTTTATTTGAAATATTCCTTAACATCTCCACCAACGAAAATTTACATTTGCCGATCAACATTAAAAAACTTGTTCGTCAGTATCCCAGTTTCTTCAAGCGTTTGTCCAGCTCGCGGGTTTCATGCGAGCAAAAACGAATCGCAATAAAGAAACATAGTGGTCACGTCTTACGCATCATTCGCGAAACACTACCAATCATTGATGTCTAAGCGGGCGGGCATTGTGTACGTTCTTATACCAGAGAAAGATCTTCAGGAAACCGATGGGAAGCTTTGTCTGCTTCCAGAGAAGGGGTGGCAAAAAGACATCGCAGACGTTCTTGTCGACAAAACAAAGCCCGAAGACGAAAAGAAATCAAAAATTAGAGACTACCTTCGTGACACAAGCGACAACGACGTGCTTCAGCAGCTACTTGGGCTGGTAGAAATGTTGAACAGGTCTCAACGACGAAAGGCCACAATTCTGGTCCGCTCAATCTTTCCCCACATTAAGCTAACAAATAATGGTCGCATGATGTATGACGATGGAAACTTATCGTCACACATTTTTGATCTGATTTCCTACAGCACGCGTCCCGAATCGAAGTTGTTCGCCGGCTCGCAGAAAAAGCCAGCTGATATTAATGATTTTATTTCCTTTTTAAAATTGCGTAACGTCCCAGCGACAGCGTATACCGTTTCGCCCCATTCCCCTGTGGTCGCAAAATGGCAGTCGATCAAGTGATGCACCGAAACAACTGGTCGCAACGCAATCTGCGCAGTTTTTATCTGCAATATATAGTGGAGTCGGACACTCGATAATATAAAATGCTTTCACTTTCAGACTTGGAAAATGTTGATGACGCATGCGGCCGATTATATTCAGTTGTTGAGGTTGGTCACGAGCTGCCGCTCCATTCGAACAGGCCTACTTGCCACTACACCGTTCGAGCAAAAAATTTCAGCGCGATGTGTGAGCATGAACTTTGGGAAAGACTAAATGAGATATTCAATCGAATCGTTACACTTGTACGTCTGCGAGGGCTCACGGACGACACTGATCGTCTCTTCGTTGAACTTTATGAACAGCCTGACACTGATATCGAACGGCGTCGACTCGCACTGAGTGTTCCACCTGCGCGTCTGCGCGAAATCGGCTCTAGGCATTTGATTGCGTTTCTTCCGGACGATCTTTGTCCCAGTTGTACTCATGATGTGTACATTTTCTTTTCTGTCTCCAAGTTAAGGTGACATACGGCACAATTCAATTTTTGCCTGTTGATGATTTGTAATTTTCTCGTAGCTAATCGATGTGTGTATTATACGATTTATTAGAACTCTGAGATCCGTTGAAATAAATGCCACTTGCTTTTTTGAAGCTATCACCAACTTAGAAGTAGCATATATAGCGAAGTA
This sequence comes from Prismatolaimus dolichurus, assembly GCA_034691745.1. Classification (NCBI taxonomy): domain Eukaryota; kingdom Metazoa; phylum Nematoda; class Enoplea; order Triplonchida; family Prismatolaimidae; genus Prismatolaimus; species Prismatolaimus dolichurus. The sequence goes on from JAQGBB010000174.1 coordinate 8,019, forward strand.
TTCAGTAGTATGCTACAATCATGATCTCGATACCTGAGTTTCGTAAATTTGACCGAGACTTTGAAACCGACCGCGCAATATACAACGTACTGTCTGTTGGGACAACACAGGATTTTTACGCCAAACCCGTTGCGTATTACGAGGTGGAAACGGCAAATGTACACCACTCGGAGATGGAACAAATTTGCTTATCATTAAACGCTGCATTCAATCGAATATGCGATTTAGTACGGTTGTATGGTTACGTTGAGGAAAAAGATGACTGGATGAAGGTACACGTGCTACCGTACAGCAACTCTCGACGTTGGAAGATGCACTCTTGGGAAAAGTGCCACAGAGACGCTATTGTACAGGTGCCGTTCTTCCGCATGAGCGAAATGACGCAGGGTCATTTGCTTGGCTTTTTAGCCGCAGATGCTGTATCACCTGAGAAGAGGCTTTCTCTCTGGATATATCATACGTTTAGCTACGAGAAGTGGGAGAGGGACCGTAGGTACAATTAGCACTCTTAGTACGTATGTATGATTAGTTATATATTGCATAATGCAACTTGCTGGCTTTATAAATACGCCCACTTTTGTGAGGTAAATATGATCTCTTATCAGTGGAAATGTTAAAATCGAACGAATACTACACCGTCTTGAGTCAAGGTTTAACGCATAGCTCACGCAAGCTACAGACGCAAGTTTCTGAGCACAAAATCGTTTTTAAAGATCTCTCTAGCATTACAAGCTTAGAGAAGATACTAGAAATACTGCGGGCAGATATACTACAACAACTGTGTAGTGGTAGGTCACCGACGCAAGACTATGTGCGCATAATCGTGAGCTCTGATCACCATCTCGCGCTAGGAGCATGAAGTGTCCCATATATTCCGGTTTGCCAACTGGATGTCGACTACCTTTTGGCTGGATTACAGAAAATTCTTCAAAGCAAGAAAGCCTTTCGTCTCGACTCTTCCCTTACTATTTACTTTATGGTGACCAGTTTTGGAAATGAACCCATATTAGGACGGACCCGGGGAGCCGGAAATATCGGAGTCGATATTACGCAATGGATAAGTGGCAAACGTTGCCTCATTGATGTGCCTGAAAACGGTGGCGAGTGTCTCCTTTTTGCAATTGTTATCGCAAAATGTCGGGCCGATCTTAGCGATGCTGACAAAAAACGTTTGCGGAATATCATACTTCATCGAAAACAGTTGTGTAAGCCTTGCAAAACCGGACGGTGCCGCCGGGAGTTCTGCATATACGAAGAAAGCCAAAAACTAGCTAAAAAAGCGAACATCAGTTTTGGTGCTCACGATCGAACCTTTTCCGATATAAGCAAAATTGCAAGTGTTTTTCCGCAGTACTCTATCAGTGTATTCGATGTTAGTGGCACCCTTTTGCTACGCTTCAACGAGGCTAGCAGCGAGAAGCTCATAAATATTCTTATTCATGATGCACATGCGTATGCCATCACATCGTCGTCGGCTTTCTTTTCTTCGAGGCACTACTGCCACGAACACAAGGTCAAAAATGATGAGGCACACAGAAAAGTGTGCGGTCAGCAATTTTTTCCACTCTGCAAAAGTAAAAAATGCACAAATATGAGTGAAGAAAGAAGGATAACCCTCATGTGTCCTGCTTGTTGTGGACGCTATCACAATCAAGCTTGCTTTGCTCAGCATCGTATCGATCGTGTTTGCTTGAAGCGAAAACTATGTCCACTATGTGACAGATCTGTGCAAGCGTCGAAGATAGATCCCAAGAAACATCACTGTGGCGAACGCTTTTGCCATACTTGCGAGGAGTGGGTAGAAATGGATGGCCATACTTTTTGTTTTATGATGAGACCAAAGAAAGAACCGTCAGATACGATCAAATTGTATTACGATTTTGAAACTAAATTTATACCACTAGAAAACGAAGGTGAATACCAGCAGGAGCCATATCTCTGTGTAGCTTCGCTTGCTGACGGGCAAAATCACATTTTTAGAGGCCCAGATTGTCATGTGGAACTGCTAAAATATATAAAAATTCTCGCAGCCGGCCTTGAGCCAAAACAGGTCTTAACATGTATCGCACACAATATGAAGGGCTTCGATGGAACAATCATCGTAAATGCCATATTAAAGAAGCATATAAAACCACAGAAAATCATTTTTAATGGTGCGAAAATCATGATGATCCAACTACGTCTGAATGGCCAGTTGATTCGGTTTATCGATAGTCACCTTTTTGCACCAATACCTTTGAGAAAGTTTCCTACAACTTTTCATCTTGGCGTTGAAGATGTGAAGTCTTACTTACCATTTCTCTACAACGGTTCAACCACCATCCCAACTCCGAGTGATTTTTATAGAGAAGGAATGACCGCGTCAGAGCAACAAGCATTCGACATATTCTATAGAGATTTTGCTGAAAAATTTTCGAAAAGTAACTTTGACCTACAAAGTTATATGGAATTGTACTGCTGTCTTGACGTTACAGTGTTAAGAAGGGGTCTCGAAGAATACGCTAAACATTTTCAGCGCTTAAGTGGTGAAAACCCCTTCGACTGCACAGACGTGATTTCACTCAGCGGGTTTCTCAACCGAATCTTTCGTAAAGATCACATGGGTGATAAGCAGATTTGCATCTTGGGAAATGCTACATTTAAGCTAAATTCATCCAACGCATGTCGACAATGGTTGCAGTACTTAATAGCAAAAAAAACTACAAAATAGAATACAAAATGAATAGTATTCTTGGCGAACGAAAAGTTGACGACTGCAGACCCGACGGAGTTGTCTTACCATGTCCGGCATCGAATAACAAAGAAATTTTCCTTTTCTATTGTGGTTGTTATTTTCACGCCTGTCCTTTGTGTCGCGATTCTGAGAGCATCCATCCGCTCTATCGTGAGCGGGAAGGAGAGGTCTACAAACGCTTCATGACAAAGATCGAAGCATTGCGAGAAGACGGACGCGACTGTTTACTCTTTTGGGACCACGAGTTTCAATCGGAGAAAAAGGAAAATCCGGAGTTCAGACAATTTTTGGCGGAGAATATCGAATATGGATTCCATGAAGTTGATATGAAAGAGGCTCTACGTGGTGGCCGTGTAGAGTGCCTGCGTACACACTGGACATGCTTGGAAAACGAGGAGATTATGTACATTGATTTTTGGTTTGTTTTTTTTTTCGTATTTTTTGATGTTTTTTGCCATTTTAAATCATGGTTTTACTTTTCTAGCTCGTTATACCCCCATGTTCAATCAGATCCTGCCTTTTCCTACCCCATCGGTCCCTACGAACTACGGTCTGACTTTTCGGATGTGAGCCAGATTTGGGAGCTCGTCGGTCTTGTATCAGCAACAATTTTGATCGATTCCAACATATACTTGCCAGTTCTTCCCTATGTTAACCATCGCACGGGTCATCTCGTTTTCGGAACCTATCGGACGTGTATCGAATCGGGAAATAGTTCTAATTTTTGCACCCATTTGCCCATCGAACGGGCCATAACTTACACTTGGACAACTATTGAAATTCAGGTTTGGACTGTTAGGATTGGAGATGAACAAACCCTCTAATTTTGTGTCCGATTTTAGGCAGCTGTTAAACGAGGCGCCCGTATCATAAAGCTTCACCAATGCCTGCACTTTCCTAAGACGAGCAACACGCTTTTTAAGAGCTACCATAATACATATCTTTTGCAAAAAAATTTGGCTAGTGGTTGGCCGAAAGATGTACTCACGGAAAAAGACAAAGCAGCTTACGTGTAACGTCTGTCTGATCGGTTTGAAAATTCTGTCGAGACTTCGGATATTTTCTACAACGAGGCGTTGAAGTAGATGGGAAAAATCTGTGTTAATTCACTCTGGGGCAAGTTCGCCGAAAAGAAAAGGCCGTGTAGCGTCATAGTGGATAATCTCGATAATATAAAAAAATATCTCACCAATACGAAGTACAAAAATGTGGAAGGGTATTTACTTGGCGACTCACTGATGACGCTGAATTATGAGCTTAAACTACCGAAAACAAACAAAAAGACAAATTATGTCATAGCTGCATGGTAAGAATACATAAAACAGACGATAATACCTTAGGGCTCATGCATATATGACGGCATTCGGCAACGGGAAGGAAACTGCAAATTTTTTTGGATTTTTAGGTGACGTCATATGTGGATGAGCTCTTAGTAATGATGCAGTATTTTCAGGACCACAGCACATGCACGGCTTACGCTCTTAGAAGCAATGGAGCAGATACAAGAAAGACATACGTTGTTATATACAGTAAGCAACCATATACAGCATATGAAAGCGAATGTTACACAGACTACCTTGCAGGATACTGATAGCGTCATCTTCGTGCGCAACAAGGCGACACCGCTACCGTTCGGGCTGGGAGATGAAGTGGGACAAATGAAAAACGAGCTCGACGCATATGGTGACGGCGCAACTTGCAAACACTTTGTAACCACAGGTGAGAAATCGATAGTGTGAATATCAGCAACAACAAATTGTGTTAATTTATTACTTCAAGGCCCCAAAAGTTATTTACTGGCAATACAGAAAAAAAGAGAGCAGAAGCTAGATTACATAATACATGCAAAAGTTTGCGCTTATCAGCATCAACAGCTGACAAGCTAACTCTGGACTCGATGATGTCCGTCGCGAAAGAAAACACAGTGATCAGTACAGAGGAGCCTTTACATATAAGACGTAACAAGCAAGAGCAGACTATACTCTCCAAGCCACAGAAAAAAGTCATGCGTCAGAATTACCACAAAAGAATAACGATCGCTTCGACCGGTGAGACGTTCCCTATCGGTCACATGGCTTCTTAGCATATGCGCGACCGATCACCGCGTTCGCAAGTTAAACCACAACGGCTCACGTATGCTAGTGCGCTCCACATACGTCACAAGGCTTTACGACAGATCCACAATTGCAAAGCGTTACAAAACTAACGCGATGGGCCACCGGCGGATACGAACGAAATGACTGCGTGCTAGGAAATGCCTGCGTAATGCTCCGCTTGATGAAACATTGCTCAATCTGGCCTCCTAGCAACGCCTCCTGAAACTTGACCTTCTCGGGCGACTGATCAAAAACTATCGATGTAGCAAATGCGATCGCCAACTGACCGCAAGTATTTAGCATCACTTGTTTCTGCACGTTATAGCAATCTACAAATAACCGATGATTCGCCAGTAAACCGTGAAACTGTGCAATTTTTTGCAGAATGTGCCCCGTAGGCATCTGATGAATCGAGCAGTAGATCCGTATGACGTCTGCGTCCAACGATGATTGACGATCGCCGAAGACTGTGAACCTGAGATGGACTGCGCATTAGATGTTTTGCCAAAGTCTGTACTTCAATACATGCCAATGGCTGCGCTTTTTTCCTTTCAGCCGGAACGTGAACGATCTGCACGTACGCACAATCGTGCATCCTTCGACGGCGAGTTTGCAGTTTGAACGTCAATGGATCCTGCAAATAGCATCACACGCTCAGCAGGCCGTTTCTTGCAAAAACGCAGCGTAGCTACCTGAAGTCCGTCGATCGGTATTGAACTGAATCGGATGTCTGTACCGCGCCGGCATTCGCGCAGCAGCGAGCAGATCGCCTCGATGATCCTGTCGTTGATTTCTCCGTTTGTGCGCAGAATATTGAAGTCGAGAATAAGAAGCTTTATGTCGCTGATTATTAGCCATACAACCGACGCCATGTTCAAACTAAATAGCGAAGGTGAGAAGCTGATTTTTTACCGATGTAGAAAATAATTAATGTACTCATGTTTGCCTAACCTGGACGTGTCTGGTATAGTGATTGTCTCAATCTGCTTCTGCTGCTTGAGAGACGGCGGCGCTTTCTTCTTGGATGCGGAAATCTCAGTCGAAAACGGAATAGCCTGTGCATATGGCAAGAGTGGCTAAATTGTACAAAACATGAATGCTGGCACTTTTGTTGAGCACCTTATTCAGCTTCACCGATGCATCTCCTTTTATGCAACGGTCGGCGACACTAGTCGCTTCGTAAAGCGAGTCCAACGGTCGATACTGATGTCTGTTAAACCAGTCGCTTGCCGGTGGATCACCATCCACCCTAGCCTGTGAACATTCATGGAGAGCAACGCTCAATATAACCACATTTAGACAAAAGCCGGAAAGGGTTACCACTTCTGCGACCTTCGACTTTCCGTCTGACCGAACAAGATTTTCGACTGAGAACGGCGATGAGAAACGGCGCCGCGCTGCTTGTAAAAGTGGCAAGTTGGTCAGCACTTTTTTCGAACTCTCCGTGAGACGTACGTCGCCGTAAAGTTCTAGGCAGAGAGGTTGCCTGATTACCATGGACCCGTCAAAAGCAAGCGCTTACGTTGCAAAAAATTTGTCGGATTGTTCAAGTCACTTTTATCAACACAGAACGTTTCACGTTTCTAAAATGTAGCAAAAAGTTGCTCCGAACCTCATTCCGAACTTCACTATGTTGCTGTCTTAAAAAATTTGCTTCGAACCACATTGCTAGTGATCGTATTGTTCCGAACCGCACTATGTTTATGTGTGAAAAAAGGTTGCTTTAAATAGGGTTTAGCAAGATGACCCCCATAGGAGCCCCATCCCCCCACTGGGTTTATTTTTAAAGTTGCCCCCCAAACGCTAACGACATTTTTTTTCCAAAGATTTTTGGCCATTTTTTCAAAAAAAAATTTTCGCAAAATTTTATTATTTTTGTGCAAATAGTGTGACCGAATCGTTCTGTTCACCAGGATGTACAATATAGCATTATTGATGCACATTAGCTTGGTTTTGGCTTGAAAAATCTTTGCCTCCACACGTAGACGCTCTGCATATCTATTCACAACCCCGTCCCAGGTCCCACTGCATACTACTTATGAGTGGTACACCTTACATTCTCAGCAATGCTAGATGACAACCTAGCCAAAGTCGCGTCCCAGCTCTCTTCGGGCTTTTCGACCAACTTCTTCGCCGCCTTTTTCGGCGGCACAGCCTCAGACTCTTCCGCACTAGCATCGGATTCGCCGGTTATAAGACCTTCATCGCTGTCGTCAGAAATATGCAAGTCCTCCGACAGAGTGGAATGTGCTGGCATATTCTCTTTGTCGGATGAACGCTTCAATGCAGCTTTCTTCTCGGCGGCATGCCTAGCAGCCACGCCCGCTTTTGCTACCGAGTTCATCTCACTTTCGCGAGAGCTATTGTAAACCGTTCAAGCGAGAACTTATATGGGAACCGGATATAAGCGTTCAAAGACATGAACTTACTGAACTTTATCGTCTTGCTTGGGCACCCTTGGCGGTCGGCGAACACTTCTGATGGTTGGTTGAGTGCGGCGGCGAGCACCGAGTATCGGAGATTCGTTGCCTTGACGCACGGCAACCTGATACTTCACGTCCTCACCGTTAGCTGAAAATAGCTTGTGTCTTTTCTCCGACATGAGCTGTGATACCTTAGCAAGAGGATAGCGAAATTTTCGATTCTAAAAAACAGAATATAGATCTTTCAAAGACGCCGAATAAAAAACCAGATAATGGCAATGGCATGGCAAACGCCAACCTTTGGTTCTTTCGGACTTCTTTTCTCTTGAGAACGCAAAACTGGAAGTTGTCGGACAGAAGAGTCTGGCCTGAAAACCCCGTTCGTATATCTAGCAAGAATAGAAGCCTTCCTGTCGTGCGCTGTTATCGTGGAAGCAGCTTTTCGATAAGGATTAAAACATTCAAGTGAGTTTGACGCAGCTTGCATGTATCGAATATCCGCAGACATGCGAAACGCGTTCGCGTTTTCAGAAAGATTTGAAAAACTGACTGACTGTCAGGAGAGTAGCAGACGCGTCGCGCAGCATCCAAGGTCACAGCGGTACCGTGGGAATAAAGAGGTTGTTGAACAACTAAAAAAACCAATACTGTCCAAGGCTTTTCGGACGGATTTTACCGTTTATAAAGGCAGAGTAGTGAGAATAGATTTTTTATTGTGGTTCACTCGCATTCATTCAATAGGACGGAAGAAGAATGGACATTGGTTCTCAAGTCGATGTCTCAGCTGATTACGATATCGATTCAAGCGCGGATGGTGGAGGGTCGGCTTGTGCTTTTTCTCAAAATTGTTTCGTCAAACCCGTTACTGGAAAGATGGGTCTTGTTGCGAATAACGAGGGCAGCGACCCGAGAGTAGCAAGCGCATTTCGCTCTGTCTGGCAAGCGATCCAAAAAGAAGAGGAAACAATCGCTGAGACGCCGAAACGGGTAGGTACTTGTTGTAGTAGTGTGAGAAGAGTTATGATGCCTCAATCAATGAAGATGTTAATCAACCAATCAGCGTATGAGGATCATGGACATTCTTACGCTCCATCAAAAGAGCGGTCACTCAATCTAGCAGGATGTGAGGATGGTAGCCATCCTAATGTTCTATCAAAAGAGGGCGGTTTCATCAATCAGTTCAAATTTTCAGCCGTCGATTCTCACTGGTGACCTTCGCAAAGCCCGCAACTTGTCGCCAGCAGGCTCATCTCACTTCGGGCAAGTTACCATGAATACGTATAATCCGATGTTTTCGCAATCGTCTATGCTCTCTCCGACGTGGTCGCCATTCGGGGCCGACGCAGCGATGTTTTCACCGCTCACCGAGCCAAGTGCCAAGTTGGCACCTGGCTGGAAGCAAGTCCTCTTGCGTTGCGGTGGTTATAAGTTTACTCTCCCACCACCTGAAGATATCTGCTCTTCACTGATGTTCAATCTGGTAAATCACTCGATGGCTTCGCTTTTCGACCTCGAGAAAAAGTCCGCATGGCCATACAAGATTACCGGCTGGAGCTCGCTTTTCGTCTGTTTCTCCTCGCTATCTATTTTACTGTATTCTCACGCTTTTGTCCCAGATATGCTTATGAAGTATCTCTGCAGCACGGAAAAGTGGTTCACGATGTATGACGACGTGATTTTCATGGTCGACTCGATGCTCGTTGGGCCGCTCACGTTTCCTAAGATCTGCTTGGTCATCGTTTATGCAAGCGCCGTCGCCATCTACTTTCATACAATGGTGGGTGGAGACGCAGCAGCGCGCAGAATCAGCTGCTGGCAACCATTCCAATTTACGTAGCGAGTCGCTTGCACATGCGCGGTGCATGTGCATTTTTGCGCGATAATCTCAAGTCAATCGATCGCGATACTGAGATAGCAACGTCCAGCCTGCTTCGAGTGCCGTCCGTCGACTGGTCATCGTTGTTGCAGTCGTTCCGCCAGCAGCTGCTCGATGAGAACGAGCTAAAATTTAACGCACGCCAGCAGCTGGGCGGACGTGTGGAAAATGTGAGGCTCAGGTATTACATTTGCGGTTGTCTTCTCGCGAATATCGCGGCGGCGAGCAATGGCGTTTGCTAAGAACGCTCAGACACGTTTGTAACGAACACTTTGCGACCGCTGGACATCATTTGAGACTCGCTAATCTTTCATTTATCAACTTTGCTAGTGCTAATATCGACTTTACTCATACATACTATTATCGGTTTTTGTTGTGGTTCTTTTTTTTTATTTGTCTGTATTGATTATTTTAGATAACACGTAGCTACTCGCTTTTCGAACGTGCTCGCTCCTGGTTTGCGTATTCACTGGGTGACGACCTATTTGATGTGAAAAAATGTGACTACTTGTTTCCGCATCACTGTATTCAAGACTCTACACAGCTAATAATAAACCTGAGCTGCGGCCTACGCAAGGATCATTTGTTTTCTCACAGCTCTGCAACGAGATTCTTCGACACACTTGAACTTGATACGTACGAAACAATTTACAACTCGCTGTACATTATTATAAAAGAGTTCCTCCAGACGAAGACATTAACACGAGTGACAATTTCTCTTGCTTTTGCTGCAGCGATGATCGAATACTTAAACAATCAAATCGAAAAGCGAAAAAACGCCTTTCATGTGCAATATGTATGGGGGCATATTGCAGAATCGCGCATGCTAGACTGCCACTTGGCTAATGACGGTGGGTGGAAGCAGCTTTTCCGCCAGTTTAACACGTTTTTTGTGGCAAAAAATGTTTCCCACTTGACTGGAGCTTTTTTACTACAAATACCACTCGAGAGAATTACTTAGTTGGTGCCGCCAGACACATGCTGCAGTACTGCGATACAATGGAGAATATGATATTTTATGCGGTTGACTAATGAGCGAACGTACAGTAAAAATCAACAAACCATAAGTGAAAGCAGTTTTTGTAATGACCGGGAGTGCCACTTATCGCAATATGTTACAATGATTACCGACGGTAAAACGTAATTTTTTAACAACGGCGCTGTTTCTATAGACATTCGTGGAGATATTATACATATGCAAAGTGAAATCTTATAGTATCCACGTAACGCAAAAATTTTGCCTAGCGTTTTACAGCGTCAACGATTGTTTATAGAACATTTTTTCTAGTAAATTCGGATTCAGCGTACGGGAGTACTAAAGCAGGTTAGCTGTACCTCAGACCCGCTTGCTTCATCGAGAGAAATTTCACTTTTTCGGCGGCTATTCAACCTATGTAAGGCGCACTATACGTGGGTGCGTCCCAGATTACGCACTGTCTAAAACCGTTTTTTCTTCATTTTACCGAGGTCCTTTCCTATTTCATCGCTGCAGAAAAAAACAGACAAGCATTCAACAAACTGCCTCAGTGAGTCCACATCAGTCGTGTCAACTGTTTATTTTGACGACGCACACGCCTTAATGGCGTCACTAGCCATCAAGGAAGCCTTTCGTGCTGGTGGAGCAACGCCGAGAATCTCACCCAACGACCGCGTTGAGTGAGGGCGCTTTTTCGATGTGCCGGGTCGCGACGGGTTGTCGACCACTTTCGATGGTACTGGTTGGCCACGTTTCGTCGAAAATGCGGCGACATTTGCAGCCGCCCTTGCCACCAACTTTTCTTTCCGCAGTTTGCGCTTGCTTTTCACGGGCGCAGCCTTTGCATTGCTGACCATTTGTGCGACCAAAGCTGTGAAATGCTTCCTTTTGCGGCCGTGAATGTCGCCTTCGTTTCTGGTCTTTGCGGCCGCCGCTTTTTTGCGCTCTTCTCGAGTAGCTTTTTCTGCGATGATAACAAGCTGAGCGTATAATGTAAAATCTATTTTTCTCGCAATATCTAGCTATACCGATTTCTTTTACGAGATGACGCAGATCACTTTTTCTGGGTTTCGGGACGCTTGGCGAGAAGCACGCCGCCATCTCCGCTAGCTTTTCGTTCTTCTTGTGTTTATGTGCTATAAGCATATGTGTGAAGAGCCACTATGGTTCTATTGGCTATAAACATGCATACGCCTATAGCACATACATATACCTTTTGCCTGCGGCTTACGCTTATCGCTGTTTCCGTAGATTTTTCGCTGCCCGGTCGGATGCAGCTTGTAGCGAGCCGGTCCTTCCTCATTGAACGTCTTTATCATCGATGGATGAAGCGCATTCACCGCTGTCCCCAGCACGCGCTTCATCGTCTTGTTGACGCTCTTGTAATCCTGCCCGTGCATGTGCGGCAGCATCACCACGCTGCGCACAATCTCGTCCCGTGATGCGCCGCTTGGGTGGTCACTTTTCCGGATGACCTGTAATTAGCTGATTTCATACTGATCGGTTTTTGCGCTGAGGCGTGTGCCAGCTAACCGGTGTACGTATGCTTGTGCACATATGCATCTGTATTCTCTTACCGCCGCTGCCATGTCCCAGTAGCGATTCTTTTCACCTGCTGTTTGCTGCTGGCCGTTCGCACTCATTATCAAAGAATGGTCGGTAAAAATTATCAAAATATCGATCCTAAAACTATTGGACAAATTAAAACATAGTACAGCAAACACATGCACAAAAAACAATCACGAGAAAACGTAGTGAAAATAATAGAAAAATTCGACTTCGATGATTTTCTCGACAACTTCCATCTCAGACAATTGCGGCTTGGGCTGTTGCTTAGGGAACGTGCGACACCAAAGTTTGATTTCAGGATTTATCCCGGTGGGACTCTTCACAGAAAACTTCGACACTGGGTAGACGGTAGTTAGATCACCGTTGATAATGACGACGAGAATGCCACGCACCGGTCCGAAGGTATAGATGTCTCCATGTGTGCGTGCATACCCGATTGGCTTTTAAAACTGCCGATACAAGAGCACCGCATGCCGCGATCCGCCATCTTGCCTGTCACGACTGACCCATTGCGGATGTAATATAGTCATTGTGGTGCACTGTTGCTGGTGAAGGGGTGGCATAAAGAAGCTTTTCGACTTGTAGTTGCTGTTCCAGTTAGCTGCGCGCGCTTTTAGAAGAGTACTATGATGAGCTATGTGTTGCATCTGATCGCGCCGAATAGCCACTCGATCAGAACGGATGAAGCGGCGCATAGCTGGAACAAGCCCCCGAGCAACAAACAATAAGAACATTTCATCGTTGGATACGTAGAGACCGTGTCGCTTGAAAACTTGCTCCTCACTGAGCGTGTCTTCCCAGTGAAAGCACCGACCGTCGCACATACAAAGGCTAGGGTGTAGAGGTGGTGGAGAGACTGGACCATCGGTAGATTTACCGAAACTTTGGCAAAAAAATCACCAACAGTCGCTAAGGAGCTTCGCTCAGTTTTACTCAGTTGAAAACATACACCAAGAATATCGCAAAACTTCGGTCGCCAGATGTGGGAAAACGAAGAAAACTGCAATAGTTTGTCGAGCAAAAATTACAATTGTTTAACTTGAAACGAGTATGTATTTGTGCGTTTCCTCAGGGTTCATGTAAATGTTTTCAAAAAAAAAACCTGCTCTACTCCCATCCAGCTTTCATACTTAATCAGTATTGACAATGGCATCGCCAGAGGTCACAGTGCAGGCTGGTGGTCGTCTCCAAGATACTCAGTGCATCGACTTGCGTCGTATACCTGACTTGAAGAGGGGATACCCGGTTGGGTTTTCTCTCCCTGCATAAGACTCATGAGTTAACCGAGTCCCGCTCTGTTCACCAGGTCTGTACGAAGACAGACAAACACCATTTGCTCGAATGGTACTTATATAGCGCGCTTCGTAGTGAAACATCACGGCCGCGGGTTTTCAAAGTTTAAAAAAGCAGAAAACTCATGAAAGCAGAAAGCATGTTTCCTCTCAGCGCGGCTTTTTTGTTTGATCAAAACCATCCTTTGATCCTAGCGCACAATCTTTGTTTTATCCTTATTGATACCAGTTTAAAAATCCTGATTTTAATCTTGATCTGTCGCAAGCGCAATTTGCCCTCCCCCCGGTCATTGTTGAAAATGTTGAGATTCTTCGTGCTAACGTGCTTGTTTGCTCGCGTCAGCGGAAACTGCTACTGCGTCGAGTCAACATTTCGCTGTGTCGGCTCGAAGCTTTTTTATTTTGATCTTTTCGCTGCTGCGCAGTGCCGCTCTTCGGCGATGACGTTCTCGCTTGGTTCTCAGGGCACTGATTTGTGTCTGTCCTGCGAACGCCTGCGCCAGATCGTCCCGGCCGTTCGCCGGATCGTCGTCGACGGCGTCACCGCAACGTGCAGCTGCCACTGTTGCGAGCAGCTCGAGTACAACGACCTCTGCACGGTCGGCGAGTGCCCTTTGTGCAGGTAAGATCCTGACTCGAATTGGGTGTTCCTTCTTTTACTTAATTGTTTGTTGTTTTTAGACCGCCGAGCTTCGAGAACGACGACGATGACGGAGAAGAAGAGACGACCACCACCACGACGGCCTTCTTCTCTTCGCCACCTCCGCGAAGATAGACAGCGGAAGCAGCCACGACTCGTCGACGACCGCTGACGGCGACGATCCGAACGCTACCTCCCGCGACACTCGTTCTGCCGCCGAGAACGAGGAGGCTGACTACGACGACAGCGTCGAACTCGAACGGTGAGTAAATGACAGACTAACTTTGATGAAAAAGGCTCATGAACCTTCGAAAAACCATTCGTAACAGCTTATACGCAACGTATGTTTGCGAATTTTTGCCGATTTTTTTTAAATTTTTGTCGTATTTGAACTATTTTTGGCTATTTTGAGCGATTTTTGTCATAAGCAGTTTCATTTTTTGTTTAGATTCTCGGGCCGTCATCGTCGAGTGGCTCGGCTTCGCCTCCGTGTCTGCCTGGGCCCCTGAAACGACGAGGACGAACGGCTCGACCACGACGACGACGACGCTCGCTTTGACGCCGGATCTCCGCCTTCTCGAAGCGGAAGCGAGGTAAGAACACGATATCTGACTTATACGCATGTGCTGTGCTGCACTGAGGTCTCAGATTTTAGTGCTGCTAGTTCGACGGCGATACTCGTCACCGTCGTCGTCTTCGTCTGTCTCGCTCTCTTCGGCGCCTTCGTCTGCTAAGCTATGCCTCAGCTAGCGAGCTAACTAACTATGCTAAGTAGTGCTTTGTTTGTAGGCTCGGCTGGCACTGTGAACGCCGCCGTCGAGTTGAGGAGGAAGCGCGTCGACGTGCCGCCGAAGAAGACCGGCGGCGAGCAGCCGAAGCCGCCGAATGGCGCCGTCGCCGTGCGTGCACTCGACGAGCGGCGGACGACGACGCGTTCGCAAACGGTGGCGAGCAGACGGCGCAGCAGGTCATCGACTTGACCTCGCCGACGACAATGAACGCTACCCTCACCGTCCAGTGGGACGGTGAGGAGACGTTAGTGTAATACGTACGTACTGTACATAGTGTTCTCGCGTGCGTATTATTATGTAGTATTTTTGTGATAATTTATGTGATAGTATTTTTGTGACAATATAACTGTGATATAACTTAGTATTTTATGTCATAGTATTTTTTAGTGATAATATAGCTGTGATATAAAGATGCCTTTATCGTTTCGCATTGCTCATGGGGGGCTTTTCAGTTCACCTGGCAGACCATATAGCCTCATCATTTGCATTAGCCAAATACAACAAGCTTTACCAAGGAACAAGTAGGTACATAAACAAATAAATGGCAAAATGTGATTATATACATGTTAGCTGTGTGCTGAAATGACTAAGGCTTTAAGGATAAACTTTTGGTATGGTCTCACCCAGACCGAGATCGATCCTCCCCGCCTGGTAATACTCTTTTGCATTCTTTTTGGACCCCGAAACGAGAAAATTGTTCTCAGGGTCGTCCAGCAAATCAAATCTCGATCAATATTTGGATTCTGGCACCTCAGACCTGCTCCCAGGCAGGCCCGAAAACGAAAACCTCGGGCAAAACATGCTCACTCAAAAGGACATCGAGAAAGGATGGACAAAACAATGCACAAAATATCCACCTAATACGGAGCTAAAAAACATCCAAAATTTCGACCTCAAAAAACGAGCCGGAAAAAGCGCGAATCAAAGGAACCCCTTCGAAGATGAAAAGCCATAATAATCACCAAGCGCCGCAACGCAAATATGTATTATAGATAGAGCTAAAACAACGGCAACAACAACCAAACAAACACGCAACAGCTACATACATTTACATATGGCAAAGGAGAAAGCAAAAGCAAACAGAACAAAAAACAACAACCAAATAAAACTGAATAAAAAACACAACAGACAAGAGTCCACATGCACAAACACAACAAAAGACAACAATCAACAACTTACGTATCATGTATAACACAGTCGACGGAAAAAAGTGTGTAAATCGTCCATCTGTCGGCAGTAAAAACACCGTCCAAGCGTTTGAGCTTCAAAAAGGGCCTCCTCGGGCTTCGGCTTTTCAAAGCCTTCAGATCCTCTTCGTTTCTTCTTCCAACCGATCGATGACTGAAAGAAAAAAACACATCGTCTTAGCACCAAGTATAAGCTAAAAGAATGAAAAATTGACTTACTTGTAAATGTTTAGGCTGTTCGAGAGCCAAATCCTGAACATCTTCGAGAAAAAACCTATAAAAACAAAGAAAGACCAACAACTACAAGATATACCTGTTCCAAACAACTATTGGCATGACCTGAGAACCGCTAGCCACGTCGCGTTGAGAATCCCGCGTCGGGCCTGGGCAGGGCGAAGAATTCGTCGAAATTTTCCGACACCGGTGCGACACCTAAAAACAGATAAAGAACATTGTTGTGCAGCGGAAACACTGCAACATACGCAAGTATAGAGTCGTCATAAGCGCACAGGCTCATTACCAGAACCAGTGAACACGCGCGAATAAGCTTACTTCAAAGATCCAAATTTTCGGCCAGCCTCTTGTTCCCGCGGAGTTCTTTGC
>JAQGBB010000175.1:0-24168 GCA_034691745.1 Prismatolaimus dolichurus
TGACCGACCATTCGCTGATCTTTACCTCTTTTCCGTCTTTGAGCCAACGCGCAGAACCTTTTGGTTCCACGCCCGAAAATTCAGCGGCAAGCTCGAGCTTTTGCCCAACGAGGCACTCGACCACATCGCCAGGGGTCTTCGTAAACTTTGGTGCAGCTCTTTAAAAAAATAGTTTTAATTCATGGATTTAGAATTTTTCCGATTTTTTATCCTCATACTTTTTCATCTCTTTTGACGCCGCCTGACCAGCGCCAACGGTCACTGCCGTTTCCGCCGACGATACCACGGTGACCACACACTGTGTGGACTGCGTTCCGCACACGTTCTCCGCAGTGCACATGTAAAGACCGGAGTCGAACGGCGAGCAGGCGCGAATGCTCAGCGAGCATGTTCCGTCTTCACCGAACGATAGCTTTACACGCGGCGTCGTTTTGAGCTTTACGCCGTCCTTGAGCCAGACGACACGCGGGTCGGGATCGCCGAAGACCTTGCAGCTGAGCAATAGGTCGCTGCCCGCTTGAATCGTTTGGTCTTGCAGAGCGTTGATGAAGTAGGGCGCTTCTTGCTTTTTAGCTTCTGAAAATTTTGTTTAAGTTTTTAATTTTTTTTAACGTTCTCGAAAGTTTCGTACGTTTTTAAAAATTATAATTTTTTTAATTTTTGTGAATTTTAATTTTGTTTAATCTTAATTAATAATTTTAAAATAATACTTTTAATTTGCATAATAATAATTTTAACTTTGTTTTTAATTTCAATTTATAATAATTTTAAAATTTTAATTTATAATTATAATTTTGTTTTTTATTTTATTTTTATAAAGTTTTCTATAAAGAAAATTGAAAATTGAGTGTCTTGCCAGATTTGCTTTTGCTAACCTTTCACAACAAAGTCGCACTCGGTCTTAGCCGTTCCAAGATTGCTTTGCAAGATCACAGTATATCTAAAGGAATCAATTAATCGACAATTTTCACGCATCGATTCTCAATTTTCCCACGCTTGGTCTCATACTTTCCGGTATCTTCGACCACTGTGTTATGAATGATCAATCGATATGCACCGTGTTTCGACGCAAGCAGTTCGAAGCGTCCTTCATGCTTCACCGCTTCGCCGTTCTTGAACCAGCTCACTTTCCCGCGAGGCGACGCGAGGATGCGACACGTCATTTTCGCCATCTGCCCTTGAGCGACGGTTTGATTCTTCAGCGGGATGACTATGTCGGGTGCACGCTGGTCTCGCTTTGCTTCTTCGTCGTATTGCCTAAAGATACCGATTTTTCATCTTTCTTCAAATCGATAAAGTTCGATTTTCTTACTTTTCTGTCTGAACATTGAAGGGCGCCATTACGGTCAACTTGGTCGACGTGCTTGCAAAGCCAGCCTCGTTCTCGGCATGGCATGTCCAGGTGCCTTCGTCGTTTGCCGACTCAGCAGGTTGAATCTTCAGCTTGGAAGTCGATGCATCCGTGAACTCAATCGAGATTCGGCTGCTCTCCTCGACTTCGACGTTGTCCTTCAGCCAGCGGACGGACGGCTGCGGTGTTCCAGCCACCTGGAGCGAAATGCAAGCAATGTACGATTTGTTGTTCGAGTCTGATTCGATAGAACTCCATGCGATACAACTTCATTGAATTTTTTTAGACAAACTCGATTCAAGCCTTTAGAGATTTGGTTTCTGATGTGGTCGACTTGATTTTTCGAGATTCAACAGTACAACGAAATTCGTTTCTGATGAAATTCGATTCTTTTCGATACCATTCGATTTTTTCCGATACGATTCGATTTTTCGATACAACCGACTAACTTCTTCAATGCAACTTACTTCATTTTTTCGACATTAGTAGCTTCAGTATTGTACGAAACAATTCGATTCTACTGTTTAGATAAAATATGATTCGATTTTTCAATGGATTTCGATTTTTCTATGCACTTCGATACAAGTTGATAGATCCTTCCGCTTCAATTTTCCATGGATTTCTAATCGACTTTTGCATCAATATATTTTCGAAAATTACCGTAATCTGCATCTCGACAGTCTTCCCATCCTCGCTGCGAATCTCCTCCGGAAGTTCTTGCGTGAAGGTTGGTTTCTCCGACAAGCGCCTTGTCCGTACCGGTCCCTTCGTCTCCGCAGGCGTACCCCAGTCGACCTTATTTCTTGCAGCGACACGGAAGTGGTACTCGGTGTTCTCCTTCAAACTCCTTACATCAAACTGGGTTGTCTCGCTAAATCCAATCTCCGTCCAATCCGCCGCATCTGGCTGGCGAACTTCGACGCGATAGCTTTCAACCGGGCTGCCCCCGTTCGTCGGTGCAGCTCCCCAGACGAGTAGCAAACTATTGCAACCAACGTTCTGTGCAGTTGGCTCTAGCGGTGCACCGGGAACTTTGTCGGCTTTCTTCGGTTTTGCTTCTTCCGCTCTCAAAGTTGTTCAAAGTTCAAAATTAAGTTCAAAAGTTCGAAATTCTAAGCCTCAAAATTATTATTATTAAATTAATAATAATTATCAAAATTATTATTTATAAAATTATATAATCATTCAATATATTATTTAATGGTTAATTATTATTTATAATTCTTTTTAATTTTAATTAATTCTGGCACCGTACTTCTTTTTCAGTAGACCCGATTCTATGACCACTTTAATGTCGTGCGTTATCTTGCCGTGCTGATTCTGAACGCTAATCGTGTACGTTCCCTGATCACGGGACTTGGCGCCAGAGCGGAGGAGCGTATAGGTGCTGCCGACAACCTCGAAACTTGTTTGACCTTCGGCTTCGAGGACGCGATCGCCTTTCATCCACGTCACTGGAAAACAGAAAAAACATATTTTCGGGCTCTTCCCTTTCACGAGTTAAACTTTTCAGCACCTTTCGGTTTCGGTTGGGCGACAATCTCACAGTTAATGCTGATTTGTTCACCCTCGCGGACGGTTACGGTATCAGGTGGTGGTGCGGCGAACGTTGGCGGCGAGGTCTTGCTGCTGTCTTGAGCGAGCGACACGGTCGCTGTGCAGTGAGCAACGCCGGAGGCACCTCAAATGAGCAGTGGAATGATTAATTATTATTATTAAAATTATTATTACGATGATGATTAAATTACTATTCTTAAATTATTATTAAAATTAAAAGCAGTACTTATAAAATAAATTATAATTTATGGTTCTTTTTAATTTTCACTAATTCTCGTCATGCTTTTAGCTTAAAACTAACTTTGCAGCAGCACTTTGAGCTTGAGCTTACTTGTAGCTTTGCATGTAAAAACGCCCGCCGTGCCAGCTGTTACAGACAATATCTCGAGGCTGCACGTGCCGTCGTCCCAGCTACGCTGGCGATAGTTCTTCGTATCCGTCTTCGATATTTCACGGCCGTCTTTTAACCACGAGATTTCGGGTTTTGGGGCACCTGTATTTCCATTACATCTCATCGATCTTCTATTTCGAAATTCGTAAAATCGATGCCCCTACCTGTCACAAGGCAGCTGAGAGTCGTCGCCTCGTTCTCGGCCACTTTACAGTCCTCGAACTTCTTCACAAACTTCGGAGCAACATGGGTCAATACTTCTTCCTCGGTCGAAACGTCTTGGACGAAAAGATGAGCTCGAGTCTCGACTTTACCGGCCGAGTTCTCTGCGACGCAGGTTATTTCACCTGAGAAATACATATAATTAGCTAGATTCCATTTTGAATTTTTTAGAAACCTTTTCGTCTACTTTCATACGTGGCTAGTATTAATATTTTAACTTTTTCCGTCTTATTATTGTTTTATTTTATATTATTTTATTCCAATTTATTCTTGTAATATTATATTTTTATTTTATTATTTTTCACTACTGCTGGCTATTTATTATTTTTATTACTATATATTATTTTTTCATATTTTTATTTTATGTTTTTTGATAAATTTTAATTTTTATATTTACTTTAATTTTGACAGTTTCTCGTTTCCACTTATAGCTGATATTTTGATTCTTTGCCCAGTTTTATTTGAAAAAAATGAGTATAAAAAATAAGCCAATACCTTCGTGCTCGACTTGCGCCTCAAAGATCTTCAACGACGCCGTCGTTCCATCGAAGTAGAGTCGCAACTGTTTCGTCTCCGCAATCACCTTTCCGTTTCTATACCATGTCATATCCGGTGTGGGGACACCCGAGACATCAAAGTACATCGCCGCGCGTCGACCCTTCACGACCGTGACATCAGCAAGCGGTCGACTCACACGCGGTGGTTGCGTCACCCTGACCTGCGACGGGGATCCCCGCGACGGCGTCGAGCGCGCACTGCTCGGCGTCGAGAGACGCGAGGAGCGAGCACCACCACCACCCATCACTCGCACGTTACAGTGGGTAAAATCTTTTCCGGTCTTATTGACCGCCTGACAGGAGTATTCCCCGGCGTCTTGCGGTGTTGCGTTGATGATGTTGAGCCGACAGACACCCTTGCGATCCGTGTAGGCGAGCATGCGATTCTCGAGGAACAACTTGATGCCGTCCTTGTACCACGTTATCTGTGGCATAGGCTTTCCCTTTGCGCAGCACTCGAGAATGATCTCGGAACCCTCGACGGTGCTCACGTCCATGAGTGGCTCTTTGAAGGTCGGTTTCAGCGTCTCTTCTTCCTCGCCTGCAGAGAAAACAGAGGGCAGAGGTCTTATGAGGCAAAACTTCATTTCGATTTTTCTCGCAGCAGCAGACAAATCGCTCCCTGAAGCATGCTAGTTTTATGAATGCGCATCGTTATCCTACGCTCGAACGCTAGCGGGATATAGACCTTCGATTCGAAATTAACTCGTGATATTTCGATTCGATTTGAAATTAACTCGTAATATTTCGATTCGATATTTCGATTAAAAATAAAGTTTTGAAAGTTGAAATAGTTTTGATTCAAAATCAAGCTACAATTCACATCGAATTTTCAAGCGATTGTTCAAATGTCGGACTGATACTTTATCGGCATTTCTCACTCTCGTTTCGTAAAAACTTATGCAGCTATTATAATCTTGGCAGAAATCAACTACCCGTAGGCTTCCACGAACCTGTGACCCTAACGACCGACGTCGTCTTCGCCGTTCCATTCGCATTCTCCGCAATGCACGTGTACTCTCCAGCATGCGTCTTCTTCACATTCTCAACGCTCAGCTGACACAAGCCATTCTCATACGTAACAACCGCATCGCCCGACACTTCCTTCCCATCACGCAGCCACTTGATCGTCGGTTTTGGTGTTCCCGTCACCGAGCACACCAAGCAGAGTCCGAACGTAAGTGGAACCTCCCGATTGCTGAGTGGAAGCCTGAAGCGTGGAGCTAATGTGGGATCTTTCACCGTCCGTCGTTTCGACTCGTCCGCGGCTATGATATCGACAACGCATGCACAACGTGCAGCGCCACAGAAGTTCGACAGAAGACACTCATATCGCCCGCTGTCCTCCTTATAAGCGTCGAGAATCGTTATACTGTACTCGAGAGTGTCGTCGTCGAAGGTCATTCGATAGTGATGTCCGTGTTCGAGTTCGCGACCTTCCTTGAACCATTGCACGTCCGGGGCGGGGATCGCTTCGGCGCTGACGACGAGGCAGACGGCACTACCCTCGACGACGCGGATGTTTTCGAGTTGGCGAGTGAACCGTGGCTTCTTGAAGGCTGAGGGAATTGTCACGGTGAGACGGCATTCGGTCTGAGATCGACCGTGCTTGTTGTCGCCGATGGCACGCCAGGTACACTCATCGGAGGCGTCGACTGAGCGGATTTCGAGGATGTGGAGACCGCCACCCGGTTGTTCGATACGGTAGCGGGATTCGTTGACGTCGATAGGGTCGGTGTCTTTGAACCAGGTCACTGTGGGATTGGGTGTACCGGCGACTAGAAAAAAATATTCGACTTTTGCCCGATAGTTCTTCTGCGAATTTTCTCGACTTTCATTCATTATCAATTTCGATTCATATCGATTCGTTATTGATCTTAACGATTTGCTGAGTTTCACAGACTATTTTCTCCACCGACTATCGATTCGCGCCATATCATTAGCAATTTTCGATTTATTTTGATCTGTTTTCAATCTATGTTCGATTTGCTTTAATATATTTTAGACTTATTTCGATTTATTATTATTATTTCGATTTATTATTATTATTTCGATTTATTATCGATTTTATTGATTTAGCATCAATTTACTCCGCATCAGCATCAGTTTCTCGACAGGCTATTATCAGCTTTTTTCATCTATAATTTTGAAGTGAAAATCTACCTTTTACTGTAAGCCGGACACTTTCGGCCACAGTGACCGTCGTGCCCGAAAGCGGTTGAATGAAGAGCGGCGAGACGCTCTGTTCCTCCGGCTTTGGCTTTGGCCACAGACCGGGCACTTCGGGCGGCGGGGTCTTCTTCGCCAGTTCACTGGCGCTTTTTGCCTTCCGCGTCGCTGGCGGCTCTTGTCTGACGACGAGCTTTGCACTCGTCGAGATTTGGCCGAGTTCGTTCGTCGCCCGGCATGTATACTCGCCGGAGTCGCTCGACGAAATATCGTAGATTCCAAGCTGGATAACACCACGTTCCGAGCGCATGATGTACTTCTCGGATGTGATGATTGGTTTGCCGTCTTTCAGCCTTGAGAGGGAAAAATTAGAAATTTTAATAAGATTTTTAAATAAATTTTAATAATAAATAAATTTTTAATAAATAAGAAATTTTAATAATAAATAAATTTTTTAATCAATAAGAAATTTTAATAAAAAATGTTTAGCTCTCATTAAGTATGTACCATGTAATTTCTGGCATTGGACTGCCCTCGATTGAACACTCTAGCTTCGCGATGAGATCGCCCACATTTGCGATTAGATCTTGGAGTTTCTTTAGCACCTTTGGTGGATAGTCGGGTAACTCTGCAGGAAAAAATCGATTTTTTTCCTCGAAATCTTGACTAATCGATCTTATCCCTACCCATTTTGATTTCTCGTTCGAAGACGCCATCCATTGAAAGGCGCCGAAAGATGGCACCCCGTTTCGCCATTCGACCGACAGGAAGAAGATCGTCCGACCAGCGCCGCTTTGCGAGAAAGTCTTTCTTCTGCCGGAGTGTGATCTTGCTCGGAACTTCTTTTCCGCTCGTCTAGATATTCGAGGTTAAAGCTATTTTTAGATCACGATGGAGCGAGCCCGGACAGTGTATGATGTTAGCGGACAAGGACACGCAATGCGGCTAACTCGAATTAGTGTCCGGCTGGCCGGCTACACACGTGTGTACGACTGTATGGCACAGGCGGTTGGAAAAAATAAATTATGTAGTAAAAAGGTCAAAAGTGTTCTCGAATTATCGCTGGAAATTGACAATTACATATGCGACCATGCTCGTTAGCTTATGCAGATTTGCTCGGAGGCATGCGTTGGTTTGCAGTTGAGTGTGAACTGTTTCGAAAGGCGACCTACGTATAGAGGGGCCGAACCCGAACACTAAAATTTGGAAACACGTAAAACTGACCCGAACTTCCGAGCCCGAACCCAGAGTTTTGACTCGAAACCGAACTCTAAAAATTGACCCGACCTCTGCCTACGTATGCAAGGGTTACTTGCGGGAAGAAATTGTTGTTTTTCATAAATTAATTTTCGATAGTTTCTCGATAAATTCCACAATTTTCCGTAAATTCGACAAATTTTCGAGTTTTTTGATAATTTTTATTAATTTTCGAGTTTCCGTAATTTTTCGATAAATTTCAAACTATGAAAACTAATACTACTAATCAAGCATGCGGAAACGGACAAGGATAAAATTTCCGAGCTTTGTTTGGGACAGACTACACGTATGATGAAAGGGAATTTTCACGCATTGAGGGCACACCTTTAGCTCAGCGACCAGCTGTTCAAAAATCTCCTGCATTTCGGCCTAACACAGAAAAGAAACAGAGATGACGATGAATGACGAGGACAGACAACAAGTTGACCGGCGAATCGCCGAAGTGCATCCTGCCGAAACAAACAAAAAATAAACGTCCAGGCGGTTTTACTAAATGTTCTGGGACACCCTGGAACACTCTGGAACAGCTTGGAACATAGTGTACTAGGATAGGCTGCACGTCAGCTAACTTTTGATTTTTGGAGGGAAAAGAGGGGGAAAACAGTGCAACAGCCTCGCACATCCAGCTGTTCCACTGTCTGGACAAAAGACAGTGTACTAGGATACTCTGGACAACGGCCAAATTTCTCCGAAGCGGAATTTGGGGGGAGAACTGAGGGATTGAGGGAATTTTTTTCAAATTGACCAGTTAGCTATCATTTTGCTACCGCGCTGCGCGCTTCAGACAGGATGGCAGCTTCTCTTATTGCATGAGTGAAATGAAAGCCCACCTTTATCCAGGGATGATTAAGTGCATCCTCCACGGTCATGCGTTGTCCCTTATTTTTGACCATTAGCTTCCGAATGAAGTCCTTCGCAACGGGGCTAACATGATCCCAAGCGGCATCCTCGAAGTCCCAGTCAGCGCACGCCACGTTCGCTAGCGTTTCTTCGTCGGTTTCTCCGAGGAACGGAGAATAGCCGCTGAGACTGTAGAAAAAATTGCAAAATTGATTCAAATCAATATTTTATTTTTATTTTTTTTTATATTATTTTTTTATATTATGTTAATTTATATTTTTTTAATTAATTTATACTAATTTAATTAAAATTAATTCATATTTAAAAATAAGATTAAAAATAAATAAAAAATTACGTACAGGACGTAAGAAATAACGCCGATAGTCCACATGTCCGTGCAGAAGCTGACGGGCTCGTTGTTCACAACTTCGGGTGCGACGAACTCGGGTGTGCCGAAGAGCAGCTTCACCGCTCGATTCGGATCGATCTTGCGCGCGAGTCCAAAATCGATAATTTTCAAGTCCATACTTTCCTTGCGTGTGAAGAGGATGTTTTCGGGCTAGAATTTACGATCCATGAGTTCAGCAAATTAGCTCTTTCCCTATTTCAATACAAAAAACCTTCAGGTCCAAGTGCACAATCTGCTTCCGATGCATATGCGCAACGCCGAGCAACACTTGTCGCATATAGTCGCGAACTTCCTCCTCCGTCATCTCGCGATTTTCGTCGACGATTCGGTCGAAAAGTTCACCGCCGCTGACACTGCAGTTCAAATTTGAAAATATCGATCAATTATCAAAAATACTGAAAATTTGAAAAAATTAATAAAATTGACCATCAAAAATACTGAAAATTTGAAAAAATTAATAAAATTGACCACTTATTGAAAATATCAAAAACATCGAAAATAAGCATGCATCGATTTATTGAAAATTATCGATTTAGTGAAAATTGTCGATTTAGGGAAAATTGTCGATTTAGTGAAAATATTGATCAGTTATCAAAAATATCAATCATTGATTTATCGATTTTTGAAAAGCGAACTGTTGCTTTCAAGTCTTACAATTCCATGATCAGAACGACTTCCTTGCCCATATCGAACGCTTCATGCAACGCAAGAAGCTTATCATGCTGCAATTGCGACATCATCTCGATCTCGTGCTTCACCGCCTCCTTCTTCACACCAGGTCGAACTTGTACAAACTTAGCAGCCCAAGTGCGTCCCGTCGCCTTCTCGATGACCCGATGAACAACGCCGTATGCACCACGTCCGAGCTCCTCGCATATGATATACTTGTCGTGAAGATTCGACGGAAGTCGTTGTGCATCGATGGTCACTTTTTCTGTGGGCGTCGAAGACGAAGCCACCTGTGCGTCATAGTCGGTCACTACCTCCTTCTCCTTCGACTTCTCGCGCTTCATCTCAACTGCCGAAGGTGTCTTCGCCTCCGGAGCCTCTGGTGATTTCGATTTTTCCGCGACTTTTATGTCACGTGTGATCTCCTTGACATGCACCCATTCGGATTCATCACTCGCTTCCGACTGACCGAAGATATTCTCTGCCCGGACACGAAACTTATACGTCTCGTTCGCTTGCAGGTGGAAGACAGTGACGAACGGTTGCTTCGACGTCTCAGCCTTCTCCCAGATGTTCGTTGATTTCGAGCATTTCTCGACGATGTAAGTACGAATCGGGGAACTTCCGTCTTCGAGTGGAGCCGCCCAGCGAAGTCGTACCGAGTCGAGATTGACGTCCGAGACGATCGGCTTGCCCGGTGGTTCCGGTCGACCGGTCACTTTGACCTCGACGCTCGACGAGTCTTGCCCGAGGTCGTTGAAGATACGCAATTTATAGGTACCCTTGTGGGTGAGCTTTGCACTCTTGATTGAGAGAATGGTGGTGTTCTCTACGGTTTCGATCGAGAGTTCGTTCGTTTTTGAGAGCAGCTCGCTATCTTTCGACCATTGGACCTGCGGCTGAGGACGGCCGCTGAAGGCGAATTTTAGCTTTATCTCCTCGTCGAGATCGAAGAGCTGAGGCTCACTGTAGCGCTCGGGTGCTTTGATCTTCGGTGCAGCTAGAAAATTTGCGCTTTTGATTTTTTCGACGTGTAAAACAATGAGGATGAGAAAAATGTCCGTTTTATTATTGGCTCCCAGTGGGTACTCTGCGAGCATGCCGTTCAGATACAATAATAATCTCCCCAGTGACCACGGTGTTGAAGCAGGAAGCAATGTGTTAAAACTCGTGCAAGACACGTGGATCTCTCGATTGCAAACCCTTCTAATCAACACTGTGCTAACGAGGAGATTAATCGGAAAAGTACGAAATCGGATCTGTGTAGGGTTGGCGTTTGGGGGAGCAAAAATTCCCCCATCCCCATGGGGGGCCCCATTCTGAGGCAAAAATTGATTAAGACCATAACCAAGCTAATATGCATCACTAACAGCGCTAAATTGTACGCCCTGGTGAAGAGAACGATTCGGTCAGGCTATTTGCTCAAAAATAATGGAATTTTGAGAAAAACTTGTAAAAATTGCCGAAAAAAATGATCAAACTTTTTTGGATAAAATTTCGTTAGCGTTTGGGTGGAGGCATTTTTTAAATTTTGCCCCATTGGGGATGCGGTAGGGCGCCCAATTTTGTAAACCCTAATCTGCGCCATGCTTTGATAAAAAATGTTACCTTTAACGGACAAAACCGCCGAGGTTTTCATTTCGCCGGCAGCATTTGTCGCCGTCACCGAGTAGGTCCCCTCGTCTTCCTCCCGGGCATCGGCGATGACCAACGTGAAGGTATTTTCCGTCGTTTCGAACCACTGTCGGCGACTGTCGTAGATGTCCTTTCCATTTCGTTGCCACTTGATCTCTGGCGTCGGTTTTCCATCGACTTTCACCTGGAGCTTCACCTTTGCTCCCTCGACGGCCGTAAAGTCATGGAGTTCTTCAGAGAATGTCGGTGCTTGTTCGGCTAAAAATTTAACTTTTTTGATTGGTCAGTTGTGACGACTATCTGGTATGACTGACGTTCTTTCCAGTCGAATTTGATCGGTTCCGATGGCTCGCTTGGCAGGCCAATGCCAGCTTCGTTTTCGGCCGAAACGCGAAACTCGTACGTGGCTCCGCGTTGAAGACCACGGATCTCGCACTGGGGCGCCTTGACGGAAAGCTTGAAGGCTGGAAGCCATCCCTTTTGGCTGCCAACATCACGTTTTTCGACGACATAGTTCGTTATCGCGGCACCACCGTCGTGCGTTGGCGGTTGCCATTTTAGCTGCACGAATTCTTCAGTTATCTCTTCGGCGTATGGTGGTAATGGCCTTCCTGGTTTCTCTAGAATCAAATTGTTCGAACTTGCAAGTTTATTTTTAACAATTTCTCTTTTACGTTAAAATTTATTTTAAATTGTTTTTATACATATTTCTGTTTTTTTTTGTTATACATGTTTTCATATATATATACATAATTCATTTTTTTGTTAATTTTTGAAGAAATTTTATTTTTTCTTTTGCGTTTTCACACCTTTCAGTTTCTTGATATACACTTGCTCCATCGACTGAATGGACTCGGAGCTCCCAACGGCGTTTATGGCGCATAATTTGAAGACGTATTTGGTGTTTGGCTTCAGCCTGCTGAGCGTGTAATCGGTGACAAACTCGGGGATTTGCTGTTCCTCCCACTGTCTGCTCGTGCTATCCTTCCAGGACAGCAGATAGCCAGTGATCGGAGATCCACCATTATCCTCCGGAATGCCCCACACGATCTTCACTGTGTCAGGCTCAATAACGGTTGTTACGAGTGGTCCTTTCGGGGGTAGAGGTGGAGTAAGCAAAGCTAAAAAATTTTCATTTTTATTAAAATTAAAAAATTTTTTTTTCCTTGAATTTTGTTCTCGTACAAGCAGGCCTTTCCATCACGATCGGCTTCTCTGTTTGAAGCGCTTCTGAAGTGCCGACAGAGTTCTTCGCCACAACCTTTACGTCATACTCGTATCCTTGCACAAGGTCAGCGACGATCGCACTCGTCGTGTCCGCCTGCACGGTGGCAGCCTCGACCCACATCTTTTTCTTTGTTTCCTTGATTGCAACAACGTAGGCTGTGATCGCGGTTCCACCGTCCGTTTCGGACGGATACCACTGAACCGAGAGTGACGTCATTGTGACAGCTTTGGTGGTCAACGGTCCACGAGGAGCCGAAGAAGCAGCTAGATGTGAATTTCATTATTATCCCATGGGTCTTAAATGGGAACATTTGGGCTCTATTTTTTCACCTAGTAAGGCTTTCGGAATTAGAACATCTGTAACTTCCGTCGCCAGCGACGTTCCAACAGCATTTGTCGCCGTAATTCTGAACGCGTAGGTTTCGCCCTCGTGCAGTTGCTTGACGACATGTTGCGATTGCGAAGCTTTGATTTTATCCGTCGTAGTCGTCCAACTAGTTTCGGTCGACGTACGCTGCTCAATCGTGTATGACGTAATTGGTGAGCTTCCGTCGGAAGCCGGTGCCTTCCAGGTCAGCGTGCACGTTGTACCCGCCACCTGGTTTACGGCAAACGATTGGACTTCGCTTGGAGCCGCTAGAAGCAATGAAGAGTATTTGAATTTCAAAATATTGTGAACGAGTTTTTATTGTGCCTATTTTTTAGGCCCAATAACGAAGTCAGTAGGCCTTACGCGATAGAACCTGTCCGTAGGTATGACAGCACTCGCAAAAAACACACTAGCCCGCCCAAATTTGGTAGCTACGTACTATGAGCCAATGGCTCGTATCAGTTCTTAAATTAGCTCGCTGCGCATTATACTCATCGACATGGTGATCCAATAGGCCCACATGCGCATGTAAAAGCGTATTTTACTTATAATTCCAGAACGCCTTGACTGATTTTGTGGGAATGTTCCTGGTGCAGTTTAGGCTCAAATTTGCTGTCATCGGTGTTTTCTGTCATAAGTGGCTAAATTTATAACTTATTTTACGCATAACTCGAGACTTCCTACACCGATTTGCTTCTAATTTTGCGTGAATGTTCCTGAAGCTATGTAGCTTAAAATTTATTATCATCTGCGGTTTTCAAATCCCCTGGCAGGCTCAGCGTCAGTGGGCCTCTAGGATCGGTACATCCGACTTGTTTACGTAAACTTTAGTTATTATTTTTTTAAATTAGACTTACATTTTTTATCCGCAGGCGTCACTGCCTTTTCAATCTCATAAAACGGTCCCAAGCCTTCCGAGTTCTCAGCAGCCACTCGGAAAAGATAGCTATGACCTTTCAAAAGCTTTGTCACCGTCGTTTCGCAGTTCTCCGCGCCGAGTGTCGCCACGTTCATCCACACGTTCTTCTCAACATCGCGCCGTTCTACAATGTAGTTCTTCACCGGCATTCCCCCATCACTCGCCGGTGCATCCCACTGGATCTTCACCGACGAGTCGCCAATCTCGACGACGCGAACACTGCTTGGTGCCTCGGGTTTTGCGAACGGACTCTTGACCAAAACAGGCTTGTCTGCCTCGAGTGGAACGCTCTTTCCAACCGCATTTTCGGCCGTCACGCGGAAGACGTACTCAACGCCTTCGGTGAGATTCTTCACTTCTGTCGTCGTTGTTTTTGAGTCCACTTTGCACACGACGGACCAACTCTGCCGACGGGCGTCACGACGTTCGACGACGAACGAGGTTATCTCGTCGCCGCCATTGAACGGTGGTTGATTCCAGGTTACGGTAACAGAATTGCGCCCGCTCAGCTCGACGTCGAGGGTGCCCTCTGGGGGTTGTGGAACGTCTTTGATGGTGATTACAAAGGAGGCGGAGTCGGACCCGAGTTGGTTTGAAGCTGAGAGTTGATAGAGACCCTGGTGGCTACTCTGGGCGTTTTTGATTGTCAATGAACATGTGCGCTCGATGCGAGAAATATCGACTGATTTCTCGGAGGTCACTTCGGTGCCGTTTTTCGTCCATGTTACCGTTGGGGATGGAATACCGCTCACTTCGGCGACTAGCTTTACGGTGTCGCCTTTGCGAACGGTTTGGTCGATCGTTTCTGGTTTTGGAGTGATTTTCGGAGAAGCTAAAATGATCGCGATCCTCAGTAAGTGTGAGTACAGAAAAATCGAGAAATTTTAAAATTTTTGAAGTTTCACGTGCACAAGTTCTGACAATTAATTTGAGAAACATTTTTAACTGAAAAAAATGTGAAAAATCGTGTGTTGTGTAAAATCGTCTAAAAAAATCATGTAGAAATGTCAAAAAACGTCAAAAATTTACGTCAAAAAAAATTAAAAATTTGTGTAAAAAACGTAAAAATCATGTAAAAAATCATATCATCAAGCGACTTTTAGAAATTTTACCTTCAACCGTAAGCGTTGCTTCGCTCGTCACCGTTCCGAACTCGTTTGTGCACACGACCGTATACTGGCCCGAGTCTGTCTCTTCGGCGTTTCGCACCGTCAGAATAGCGTAGTTATTTTCGTACTCCACCTCGTACTTTTCACTTTCCTTCAACACTTTCGTTCCCTTTCGCCTATATTGAGGGGAAACGATAGTTTCATCAAATTTCGAAGCAATAAAACCATGTGTCAAACCATTCAATTTTTGTTTTCGACTTCACCGTCGAGACTAGTTTGCATTTGAGAACGGCATTCTTCGTTTCTTTGACAACGCACGGTTGTAGTAATTCGACAATTTGAGGCGCAATTTCTTTAAAAAAATTATAGTTCCCTTTTTGTAACGCCGAATTCCGAGAAGATAATCAAACTTGCCTTCCTGTTCTCGTTTCTTCTTCAGTGTCATCGCCGTTTCCTCCTCGACCTTCTCTTGACCCGCAAGCCGCAGCTTCGCTCCAGCGCTTATCTCCTCTTCTTCAGTTTTCTTTTTCTCTTCTTTTTGACCAAGTTTGACTTTTCCTTCAGCAGATTCTTCAACAAGTTCCGTTTTCTCGACCTTTATTCCGAAGGTTCCTTCGGCTTCAACGTTTTCCGCTTCCGTTTGTCCGAGTTTCAATTTCGCGCTCGTGGAAGTATCTTCTTCTTTTGTCGAAACTTCTTCCTTCTTCAATTTTAGTGTTTTCTTCGTCGATTCTTCTTCCTCCTTTTTCGTCACTTTTTTTACTCCAAACGACGCCGCTGCTTCCACTTCTTCTTCTTTGGGCTTCTCAGCTTCTTTCTTTGCAAGCTTCAGCGTCGCACCCGCCGTTTCTTCCTCTTCGACCTTCTCAGTCACCTTTTTCGCCAACTTTAGCTTCGCTTCGGCACTTTCCTCATCGACCTTTTCCTTTTTCTTCTCAAGCTTCAGCGTCGCTCCCGCCGTTTCCTCTTCAGGTGCTCTTTCAGCCGGCTTCTTCGCAAGTTTCAGTGTTGCACCTGCCGCTGTTTCTTCTTCCGGTGCCTTCGCGGGTTTCTTCGCCCCGAGCTTTAGCGTTGCACCTGCGGTTTCCTCTTCTTCAATCGTCGATTCTTTGATCTGTGTGAATACGCCTTCAGCTTCCTTCTCAGCCGTGAACTCCGAGGTTGTTTTGGTCTTTTCGGCGACGCGAAGCTCTGCTACCTCTTTTCCGGTCGTTTTAGCGAGAGTTTGCGTCACGGTCTTTTCTTCTTCCTTCTGCGCCGTCGTCTTCTTCGTCTCCGTTTTCGTCTTCGTCGTCTCTTCTTTTTGAAGCTTCTTCGATAGCTGCGTTGTTAGCGCCCCTTCTTCCACCTTCGTTTCACTCTTCTGAGCCAGCTTTATTTTCTGTGTCGTCTCCTCCGTTTCGGTTTCCTGGACTGCGCGTTCTTGCTTGAACGAAAACGTCGCCTCCTCTTCGACAGCCACTTCAGCCGAGAGTCCGGCTTCGGACATCGACTTGAGCTTTTCGGTCTTGCTCGCCGATTCAGCTGCTTTCCCTTTCTTCTCGATTGCCACATCGATCTTCGTCTCTTCGCTCGTCGGCTTCGGTTTCTCCTCTTTCTTTAGCTTCAGCTTTGCCGCTGCTTCGACGCTTTCGGCTTCTTCCTTTGGTTTCTCTTTTGGTTTGAGCTTCAGTTTTGCCTGAGCCGATTCTTCAACGACTTCCTCCTTTACTTCAGCGATCTTTGCGACCAGCGTTGCTTCGACGTCTTCGGGCTTTTCGACCTTCGTTTCGGCAGAAGTCTCTTCTTTCTGCACGAGCTTCGAAAGGGCTTCGCCTTTCTCCGTCGATTTCTGGAGCTTTGCGGCTAGCGTCGCCGCCTTTTCTGTAAGCTTTTCGACAGTTTTCTTTTTTTCTTCTTCCTTTTTCTTCAGCGACAGCGTTGTCGTTTCGGCTTCTTCAACGACCTTTTCGACTTCTTTCTTCAGCTTGAAGCTCGCCGTTTCGGTTGCTTCTTCTTCGACGACGGTCTCTTCTTTCAGCTTGAGAACCGCTGTTTCTGTCGTTTCCTCTTCTTTCTCCTTCTGCTTCAGGGCGGCCTTCACCTCGGCGGGCACCTTCTCGGCTTGCGTACTCGCAGCTGCGCCATCTTCGACCTTTCTCGTAATCGTGACGTCGAGCGTTTCTTCTTCGAGCGACTCTTTCGCTTTCGGCTTTTCTTCTTTCTTTAGTTTCAACTTCGCTGCTGCTTCGACGCTTTCGACTTCTTCCTTTGGCTTTTCTTTTGGCTTGAGCTTCAGTTGCGCTTGAGCCGTCTCTTCGACGACCTCTTCCTTTGGTTTGCCTTTCAGCTTTAGCTTCGCGGCAGCGTCGACGCTCTCAACTTCTTCCTTTGGTTTCGCTGATGGCTTCAGTTTTAGTTGCGCAGTTTCTTCAACAACTTCTTCTTTCGTCTCTTTGACTTTTGCGACGAGCGTTGCTTCCACTTGCTCTTCAACGGCAAGCGACGTCTCCGCGGCAGCTTTCGAAGTTACCTTCATCGTTTTCGTTGTTAGCTCTTTCGTTTCCTTCTTTGAGGCCGCGAGCGTCTGTTCGGTCTGTTCTTCCTTGGGCTTGTCTTTTAGCTTTAGTTTCGCGGCAGCGTCGACACTCTCAGCTTCTTCCTTTGGTTTTGCTGATGGCTTCAGCTTGAGTTTCGCGGCAGTGTCGACACTCTCAGCTTCTTCCTTCGGTTTCGCTGATGGCTTTAGCTTGAGTTGCGCAGTTTCTTCGACGACTTCTTCTTTTGTTTCTTCGACCTTTGCGACGAGCGTTGCTTCGACTTGCTCTTCAACGGCAAGCGACGTCTCCGCAGCAGCTTTCGAAGTTGCTTTCATCGTTTTCATTGTTAGCTCTTTTGTCTCCTTTTTCGTCGCCGCCAGCGACTGTTCTGTTTGTTCTTCCTTTGGTTTTCCCTTTAGTTTTAGCTTCGCGACAGCATCGACGCTTTCGGTTTCTTCCTTAGGCTTGGCTGCTGGCTTCAGCTTCAATTGCGCAGTTTCTTCAACTTCTTTCGTTTCTTCGATTTTAGCGACCAGAGTGGCTTCGATTTCCGTCGGCTTTTGCTCTTCCACCTTTAATGACGTCTCGGCTGCGGTCTTCGAGGTCACTTTTAACGTTTTCGCCGTTAGCTCTTTTGTCTCTTTCTTCGCAGCAGCGAGAGACTGCTCGGTTTCTTCCTCTTTTGGCACCGACTTCTCTTTCTGCTTTAACGCTAAGCTCGCCGCTCCGGGCAACTTCTCGACTTCCATCCTCGTCGTTGACGCGTCTTCGACCTTTCTTGTCATCGTGATGTCCAGCGTCTGCTCTTCGACAGATTCTTTTACTTTTTCCTTTTCCTTCAACTTCAGCTTCGCTGCAGCGTCGGCTGCTTCAGTTTTTTCTTTGGGCTTCAGTTTCAGCTTCGCTTGAGCCGTCTCTTCAACGACTTCTTCTTTCTTCTCTTCGAGTTTTGCGACAAACGTCGCTTCTTCAACCTCTTCCACAGCCTTTTTTTCCAACTTGAGCGATACGCGTTGTTCGGCAGCCAGCTTCTTCTCAGCGGCAGCCCGCTCTTTCGGAGTCAACTTCGAAAGTGCCTCCGCACTTTCAGCAGATTTCTCGAGTTTCGTCGCCATTGTCGCGGCTTCTTCAGTCTTCTTCTTCGGTTTCTCCTCCTCTTTCTTCTTCAGAGAAACCGTTGTCGTTTCCGTTTTTTCCACGACGACAGGTGCTTCGGGTTTTTTCTTAAGTTTGAGACTTGCTGTTTCCGTCGTTTCCTCGACCGTTTCAGCCGGAAGTGCAAACGTCGCCTCTTCGGGCTTTGGCGATGCACGCTTTGCAGCGAGCTTCTCTTCAGCTGCGGCCTTTTCTTTTGGAGCGAGCTTCGAAGTTGCCCCTGCACTTTGCGGCGTTTTCTGCAGTTGTGCCGCTGTGGTTGCCGCCTCTTCCGAAATCTTCTTTTCCTTCAGTGAAACTGTTTTTGTTTCCGTTTCTTCAACGACGGCCTTCGCTTCCTTCTTTAGCTTCAGACCAACGGTTTCGGTCATTTCTTCGACCTTTTCTTTCTTGACAACGAACTTAGCTTCTTCTTCGACGGCGAGCTTCGTCTCTGCCGTTACGCTAACGGCTACCTTCATCGTTTTACTCGCTTCCTCCTTCGCGTCTTTCTTCGCAGCCGTCAACGACTTCTCGGCTTGTTCCACCTTTGGAGCTGCTTTCTTCTCCTCAGGCTTCTTCTTTTCTTCAGGTTTTTTAGCTGCTTCCTCGGGCTTTTTCGGCACCGACATGCTCGCTGCGGCCGATTCGGTTTGTTCGAGGGACATCGTTGCCGTCGTCACAACTGTTTCCCCTTCCTTTTTGAGGAACGTTTCTACGCCCTTTGCTTCTGCGGAGCTTTTTTCGACTGCGAGCTGAGAGGCTGCTTTTTCCGCCCCCTTCACCTTCGATTTCGTAGTCGTTTCTTCCGCTGCAGTTTTCGCGAGTTTGACGTCGACCGATTTCTCTTCGAGTTTGGGTTTTGCTTTTTCCTCTTTTGGCTTCTCTTCTGGCTTCGCGGCAGCTTTTAGCTTTTCAGCTGAGGTTCGAGCCTCGGTGGTGACGGCGAGCTTAACTCCCGCCGCGGCTTCTTCGGACGTTTTTGAGAGTTCGACGGCTGTTTTTTGTGCTTCCTCGCTTGCGCCCTTTAGCGCGGTTTTAGCAAGGGATACTGTCTTCTCGCTTCGTTTTGTCTCAGTCGTCTCTGTCGCAAGCTGTTTCTTACCCATTTCCACCGATACTGCGACTAGAAAAGAATTTTATTCTACGTTTGCATGGTTCGAGAAATGGCGGCACTAATTTCAGCAAGAG
The DNA here is from genome assembly GCA_034691745.1 of Prismatolaimus dolichurus. Lineage (NCBI taxonomy): Eukaryota > Metazoa > Nematoda > Enoplea > Triplonchida > Prismatolaimidae > Prismatolaimus > Prismatolaimus dolichurus. The sequence continues at coordinate 19,527 of JAQGBB010000175.1, forward strand.
TGCAGTACTTCGCTAAAACCGGAGGTCTAAATCGCGAAATAAAGCTGTTCTAAAACTCTGTCGAAAATTCAAGTAACATTTTCGCCGATTTTCACGAATAAATAAATAATTATTTAATTATTATTATATTATTATTTTATTTTATCTATATTTATTTTATGATTAATTTTTATTTTAATTAACTAATTCGATAAAATAAAATATATTTATGAAAAATACCTATTAGTTTTGCTGATTTTTGAAGGTGTAAAATTTGTGGAAATTTTGCGCATCACTGAAGCCGGGCTAAATTTATTTTTTTAGTTTTTTTTTTACGGACAAGCGCCGTGAAAACATAAAATATAATGCACAGGCACGTCGTGGTTTCAGAGTTTGGGAGGGGGAAGCTCAGCCGTAGAAAACCTTTAGAAGTCAGCCTAAATTGCCATTTTGACGCTACTTCTCTCACACGAATTTGAAGTCTCGGCTGGGTCTCAAGCCGGGGAAGCCTGTATGGCTCTACGACCCTGACATGCTAGACCAACCTGTTTCGGCTTTCGTCTCCTTCTTCTGAACAACTTCACTAAAAATTTAAGTCCGCTTACAAGACAAAAAATCCAAACTGAAGCACATTTCCTCTTACGTTTTCTTAACGGTTTCTTCCTCGACTTTGCGTTCCAGCTTAATTTTCTCGCTCGCCTCAACCGATTCGGCCGCAGGCGCTGCCACTATAAAATCGCACATGTTCCCCTTTATCCCCGCTCTCAAATCGGTCGCATTGAAACAACCAGACGAGACAGGACAGGACAGTTTCGGACAACGGACAAACACAAACCTTCGGACACAACAAATAGCTCGCCATAGCACCACGCTTCACCGGCCACGTTACGCGCCTGGCATGCATACTCGGCGTCATGCGTAAGCTTCACATCGAGTATTAGCAACTTATATGAACCCGTCGTCTCGCTGACGATCGCGTATTCCTTGTAGTCGGAGGTGATCTCGATCCCGTTGATGAAGAACGCCACTTCCGGTTCGGGAACACCCGCTACTTGAACGTCGAATGTGACAGCATCGCCGATGGATACTTTGACGTCGCAAAGTGGCTGAATGAATTTCGGTGGCTTCATATAGGGAAGCTCGTGTGCGAACTGGGCGGCCTTTTCGTAGACGCGCAGGAAGCGCTGCTTTCGGTGGCGCGGCGGACGCGTCGACGTCTCGGCCTCGGATTCGGTCGATGGCTGCTTTACGATTGGTCGAGTTTTTCGCTTTTTGCGTCGTTTTTGCTTCGACTCATCGTCGTCGCTTTCCTCTCCCGGTGAGAGAGCTGGAAAGGAGGATGTTTTAGAAAGCAGATTTTTGAAGCATTGAAACTTTTCAGCTTGCTAAGAGTTTATCTCACTACGAGATGTAATTTAAAGTATGACTTGTTCGAGTAGGTCAATTGAAATTTAATTAACTTTCTACCTGGCTTGCTACTTTCACTGCTTTTCATAAGCGCAGCAGTTGTGTAACCCTATATCAATACGTTCGTCTTTTTAGGCCTACTGACGAAGTGCAGTGGGCCGTGTCGTCCGTCAGTCGGCACGATAACTTTCGAAATAAGCAGGCTAATGGGTTGAAATTTTGCAGAAAGTTACCTTGAACCAAAACTAGATTTGAATTCGTAGATGGGTCTTGAGAGTCTAATATTCCCGGAATGCCACTTCAGCAGGCCCACTTTCATGTAAAAATAAAGTGTTTTTTATAAAGCTCCTGAACGCCTCAATGGAATTGGCTGAAATTTGGTGGGTACACTCCCCACATGTAAGGCTTCGAAATTTGTGGTCATCGATGGTTTTGTCATAAATGGTCCTAGGCCTATTTGCACATTGCGTCAGTGGCCCGCGAGGATCGGTACATCTGACTTGTTTGATAAAGTTTGCGCATTCAAACCACGGGACAAAAATACATTGTTGTGCAAAATAACTTTTTTAATTAATAAAAAAATAAAACAATTAAAAATAATGTGGTGGAAAATTTTAAAAACTAACGTGAAGCATGGCCGCTCTGAAATGAGAAATAACGCAGGGTAAAAAAATCGTTTTTTTCATTCCATCGAAAATAATTTCTTTGCATTTTTTGTAAATTATTAGTATTTTCCAGTATTAACCCTGTGAGCGATTTCGTGCTCCCGCTAATTTGTTAGGCATTTTATTGATTTTTCGGGTTTAGAAATAAGCGAAGCCTTAGATAGCCCAGCGTTCTACAGTCCAGCCGCGTTACCTGCGTTCCTGACGATCAGCTCAAATGTGCATTTATCAGTGCCGAGCACATTCTCAGCGATGAGAGCGTACTCCGCATCGTCGTCAGACGATGCGTTCTGTACGGTTAGTTCTACGCTCCCATCTGCGCCGTCTTGCATGCGGTAGTTCCGGTCGTTAGTGCGAAGCTCTGTCCCGTTCTTTAACCAGCGTATTTCGGGTTTAGGATTACCGGTTACTTTCGTACGAAACCTAGCAAAGCATTCGCGATTTTCCCTCTGTTAGACTGAAAAAACTGAGCTTTCATACGTCGAACTTTGACCGACAACAGTCGACTGTGAAGGAATTTTTTTAGCTATTTTCGCTGCCGAAGACGCCGATGGTGCACCGTGAGCAACGTGCGATCCTATTAACAAAAGACTCAATTTTGGATAGTGCTTTTTTCTTCCTCCGATTTTTGAGTTGAAGAATTAAGTGCTAAATTTCGGCAAACTTCTTCTTCCGATTTTGGAGCTGAAGAATAAAATTTTTTTTGCCTCGATATGCTAAATTTTGACACGCTTTTTCTTCCAATTTTAGAGCTGAAGAATTAAAAATTTTTTCTTCAATGTGCTAAATTTCGACAAGCTTCTCAACTGAAAGGACAGTACCTTTAACGTGAATCGCCGCTTCGCAGCTGCTCGTGCCAAGCTCGTTGGTGACCTCGAATTTCAGCGTGCCAGACTCCTTCATCGTGATCTCGTCGATGATCACGACGAGCGTGTAAACGCCGTCTTCATCCAGCATACAGAGATGAATACGCGACGAACGCTGAAGTCGCGTTCCATTGAGTGAAACGCTAATCTGCAATCACGTTCGAAAAAAGAAGCTATTATTGCTGTCTGCATACGTGAGGGCGACTATACTTTGTCCCGCTAACGCGTAAACAAGTATAGCTAATATTGTAGCTAATATTCGATAATAGCGAATAACTTAAATCGTAATTATGGACCGCTTTATTAGCCATCCCAGCGTTTCTGACAGCGTAGAAGCTAATCAGAGAGCCGGCTACCTCCATTTCGTGCTTTTCCTGTTTAAATTCTACTCGAACTCATTTAAGTGGCAGAATTATCATATAACACCTAGCGAATCACGCACTAGCTAATTTGGTGAGGCGGTGACCTTTCATTCTATTTGAAGCTGCATAATTAGCGTCATCAGAAGCTATAAATAGGACGATTACGCGTCCTTAATTATGTTTCTAGCTAATCTAAGACGGCGAAATTGCGTCAACCCGCCCACCACCCGCTCATCCCACGCAGCCTACCGTATTCGGGCTGCTAGCCAATATCTACCTAATACTAGCTTTAAGTTTTGAAGCTTTACTGTCTGTAAAATGCAATGCTCACCGTTGGCTCGGGTTTCGCATGAACCTCGCACTGAATGCTGACGAGGTCACCTTCAACGCAGCTAACCGCAGCCGGTTTTCGCGTAAACTTTGGTGCCATTCGCTCAACGGTGACCGGCTTTTTCCCAGGCTCCATCTTAGCAGTGTCTAAAATAAGAAATTAATAAATTCGCCTTAGTCAAGTTGCTCCTCAAATTTCCACTTACCCCTGTACAAGGGTTGCCATTCTTGAACATCTGATGCAGATGAAGCTGCGGGTTTGACCCCTCGTGCTTTCGCTGCATCTTTTGCCTTGCTTTCGGTCTTTAAAGCTTTGGTCTCAGGTCCGGCGCCCACTGGCCCCGCTTCGGCAGGTTTGGACGCGGTCTTCTTTGATTCAGTTCCGGCACCTTCAGCCGTAATCTTCGATGCTTCTTGCGTCGTCTTTTTCTGAGGCTTTTCCGGAGTTGTCTTTTCAGAAATGGATCCAGCTTCCGCTGACTTGGCCGTATCTACATCTGGTTGCTTTGCACCAGGTAGCGATTTAGCTTTTTCCATTACGTCTTTTGATGTCGCGCCTTTCGGTGGTTCGCCGTCTTTTTTCGTCGGTTTTTCGGCAGAGAATGCAGGCTTTGTAGTACTGGGTTCCAACTTTGCTTCTAAAGGTTTTCCGGTCTTCGCCTCAATCTTCTCTTTCGTCGCATCGTGTTCTTGTTGTGCTTTCTCTTGAGGTTTTGTCTCCGACTTCTCTTGAGGCTTAGTCTGCAGTGGAAGCTTTTCAGGTGAAGCTTTCGCCTTCTGGTCTGCAATTTCGCTCGCTTTAGCATCGGCGGTAGTTGAGGTCTTCTCGTGGAGTATCACCGAAGGCGATTCCTTGCCTTTCGGCTCCGCTTGCGTCGCCTTCTTCTCCGCAGCTTTTTCAGCGCCTTTTTCCGCAGCTTTTTTAGCGTCTTTCTCCGCAGCTTTTTCAGCGCCTTTCTTTTCCGCAGCTTTTTCAGCGTCTTTCTTCTCCGCAGCTTTTTCAGCGTTTTTCTTCTCCGCAGCTTTTTCAGCG
>JAQGBB010000176.1:0-24139 GCA_034691745.1 Prismatolaimus dolichurus
AATGTTCTGCGTAGGGGCAGGCGGGGGGCAGGCGGGGGGCAGGCCGGCCCGTCCAGCCATATAGCTATCCTGTTGTTCCGCGCTGTGCGCTACAGGCAGGATGCAATATGTTTGTAAAATACTATTGTTTTCCTCAAAATCACTTATCAACGCTGACACAAAGCTTAGCTCAAGCTCTCCGACCCTGCATAGTACGCGTTATATCGGGCGATGATCTTACTCACAGCAAACTCTGCCAGGAATGCTACCATCGCCAGAGGCGCGCCAGCGGCGAGAATAAAGAATGACTGGGCAATGTCAAACGACGAAAAGCCCTGGTCATCGTCGTCTGCACTATCACGATTTAGCTCCTGCACTATTCGGCTCAGTGCTTCGCTATGGCGATTTGCTCGGATCTCTTCAACCTGGTAGAGTCCGTGTACGATCAACTTGCTCACTTTCTTTCGCAGATGTGACACTCTCTTCGAAAAGACCATCGCTGTCAGAATGCTCGACTGATACGGAATTTCAATGTGTTCCATCGCCGCCAACTGTTCAGGACAGTGAGTCTCCATAAACGCCGACGCGGCGATAGTGAAATAGCGAGTATCGTCGTTCACGATTTTCTCGCAAATTCGGGTGTCGTTAGAATCGATTTCTGGTGGTCTGTCATTAAGTGCTTCTCTCAAGGCTGCAACGTCCTCTGATGCGGAACCGTTGATGAACTCAAAACGGTAATCGTTTATCCTGCTCACGATCATTCGATATTCGCCACTGGAGACCTTTTCCGCCAGTGTCTCGAAAGTCGGCACCACTTCGAAGCCGTTCGGCAGCGGTTGAACTGTTGCCGTTTGCTTTGCCATATAAAGGACGGAGACGATGCCGATGTAGGTGTCAACAGCGCGATCGCAGATTTCATAGCTGGCGCGACCTTTCGCTTTCGATTGTAGTATTGAAAGTAGCAAGAAAATCGAGCTTGTGCTCAGCCAAAGAAACCAGAGACTCGTCTGAAAGGGTTGAGTGAGAAAAACGCCCAGCCTGGGATCAGAGGTCCCTTTTTGGGCGGCTTTTCGCGTCACGAAGACGAGTCGATCGTAGTGAAATGGATATGTATAAGATTCGTTTATTACGGCGAATCGGGCGGGATTCATTACCACCGAGATGTCGATGGTGTCCACTTGTTGAAACTTTGCCAACAGAGAGTCCTCATGAATGGTACCGTCGTACTTTTTTGGATTTTGCGATCGGACGAGTTCGAAGTTAAGATTTAGAGCGCGAATGGCTGGCTTCAGGAGAATGTGAAGATACTGATTCGTGACCGGAAGCGAATCGTTCATCAAGATCTTACAAGCAAAGAAACAGCCGATCAAAATCGATGATGCGACCGAACGATTCGAGTAGATTGCTTGGCGACTAGCAAGGGTCACTGATGTGAAATTTGCAGCCATGAATGGCGCCGGAGTTGCTTCTTGTTTTGAAAGACTTCAGGAGGACGCGGCTTTGCCTGCGGTACAAATTCTCCAATTTTATGCCAGTAGAATCGACTTCTCGATCAAAATAGCATAAAAATAACAACGCCACTATGTGCCTTCAAACTTCTGTTTGTTGAAATGACGGGTGCGATAGGGTTTCGAGCGAGAGATTGAATTTTTCATGGCTAAACGTCAAGTCAAGGCAGATGGAAGTTTGTACTTTTCAGGGGTACACTCAAATTAATGAGCAAGTTGCTTTCATCGAGGCATGCCAAACTCGAATTTTTTCACAGCAAATTTATCGCAATTACAGCCGACGAAATGGCACCGGATTCCGCCAGGTCCCAGATTGCCAACTGAAAACTAGTTTAGTTGGCGAAGTTGTTTTCCTGACCCAAATCAGATCGTTCAGGAAAAGCAACTTTGTCAACTGAACTAGTTTTTGTTCAGTTGTTCAGTTGGCGATCTGGAGCCCGTCCATTATTTATCACAGCCACCAGCGCCCACCTGGATTTTACTCACGCAAAGGCCACCCCTGTCCAGACGTGCGCAATAGTGTGGTGAATTTAATCCAGCCCAGACTCTACCCGTTACTTCGAACGACGATTGCTTGTCGCGTTTCGATGAGTACGGCGTGTCACTTTCGCCCACATTGTCTCTGTGCTTCGACAGTTTTCAGAAAATCAACTGTGCCAAAGCGTACACCAGGAGATCTGGAGGCACATTGCGAGATATGAAAAACTAGCAGAATGAACATGAAGATTTCATCGCGGGTTAAATTGCTACAAAACGCTTAGTTTATAAATAGTGCACTTCAGCATTCATTCATTCAGCAGCAAGAGCAACAACAACAACAGCGTAGAAAAACAATGCAATGTTAGCAGCTAACTCCACGGATTCCTGAGAGCATCTCTTTTGCATGGTTTTCCTCATTTGTGGTTCCGCTGCACTAGTCCCCTTTACTGCTGTCTTACTGCTCGCCTTTCGTCTCGCCTTCGTTGCTAATCTTTTCGTCCTTTTCGTCCGATGCGATGTTTGATTCAGAAGCACTATTTAGTAGATCTTCAATCGACGTCTGTGAAGAAACCTCAAACGTTTCTTCCTTGCGTGAATGCACATATGCCGTTTGAGGTGTCAGTTGTCGACGTGTGCTTGCTGAAATCGAACTTACTGCGCTTTTTGATTATAACGAAAGCGCGTCGTGCAACTCGGTCGTCGACGTCCTCGTAGAACCTTGGTCCGTCCCTCTGCGCGTTCGCAAGATAAGACGGATTGTCGATCATGTGTGCCCACCGGTGGTGTTGCAGACCCTTTTCCGTTTTATATGCCTTGATGCATGTGCCGTCGGTTCCGGCGTAATCGCACTTGAACGTCTTCTCTTTGGGGTGCGTTCGAGCTTGCTTCTTTTGTCAAATTTCTTCTTACACTCTCCGCATGCAGATCGTTCGGTTGAGTTGCGATTTCCGTCGTCAATTAAAGGATCATCGAAGCTTTATTGGCAATACTTTGAAAGCTGATAGTTGAAAGAGTTAAACGAAACCACAAAGATTTTCGCAATCAAATGAAATCTAGTATAGCCACTGAAGGTGTCTAGATATTTCAAGATTGCTCCTTTTATAATAGCACTATGGTCTAAATAGTTCTCGAAACTTCGAGACTGGCCAAGATCTCTCCCGAAATTTCTAGAAATTTTTCAGCGTCCTGTCAATGGAAAGTCACTCTCGGTCAACCCACCAATGCAGCATGCTGCTAGACGCGAATTCCGCGAAAAGTTAGAGCCAGGTCTAGCAATCTTTAGAAAGAGGTCATGTTCTCGAAGGTTCGGGAAAATTGGAGCGAGTTTCGCACTACGTTAGAAAGCCTAATTGCTCCACTACTGCACACCGTCTGGCTGTCTGCGACTGGCTACGCCGATTTAGCCAATTCGGCAGCGGTAACGGACACACGCAGATAAACACGGGCAGATGGGGCGGTCCGTGGCACGATCCGACGAATTGCGCTTTATATAAGTGTATAGATGCCGATAACAAATCAATTTCCGACGCTTTTCCATCGACTAGACGCCGTCAACAGCCAGAAACATAAAGTCCATTACCCCCACGCCAAAATTAGCTTTTCGTATTTCAAATTTTTCTGTTTGATCTTTCAGCGCTGAAATGCCACTAGCAGACAGTGTGTCTTAGCAGACTTGCCTGCTGAAAAAATTCGCAGCAAAGTCTCTTTTAATTTAGACTTTCGTCGCTTTTGTCGCCGGATCGGATTTCGAAATAACTAGTAGCCAGTCAAAAAGAAAATGTTTCGTTATCGAATCAAAGGCCGGAAAAACTGTGAAAATCGAATCCAAATTTGCTAAATCAAATGAAAAAATTCTGCAAAACCATAATATTATCCCCATCTTTAATAGCACAAAGACTAATTGAACAATTTGTACGGTAAAAATTCTGAAGACGTCCGCTTCTTGGTTTTCATGGCGCAAAATTTTGAGATCGCGTTTTTTAAATTGTAAATAAAAAAGTCAACTTTCAGGGACGGATTTTTTTCTCTCCGGAAAAAAACTGAACCGATTTAGTGTGCAATGTTTTTTATGCGACCACTCCAACGCGAGATTCAGATTTTGAAAAAATTCGAAAATCTGAATTTCTTCTTTCTGGCCAGCTGCCATTCTTGAACGGCGCACTTTCGTGCCAAACCAATGGTACCAGCGTGCAGCTGAGAGTGCGTTTATTATTTTCGGTACCAGCAACTTTGCTCTAGCGTGTCTTCTGTGTGCGCTATGCCATAAAAACCCGAGAAGCCGACGTATTCAGAATTTTTATCTTATGTGCTTGCAAAAAAATCAGGCAGTGTAAGAAAGCGCAGAGTCGCAGAAAATTTCAAAACCTTTATTGAAAATCACATAACTTTTAGCTGCTGGCGAAAATGAATCTGGAAATTAACCAATACTTTCTGAAGTCAACTCCGATTTGATATAATTAGGTACCATTTGACCGTTGCTCTAAAAATGAAGGCATACGGTGAGAAAAGCGAAAGAACAGCGGAGAAAGAGAAAAGCTCTACGTAGTTTTCAGATTTTACTATAAATTTTTTGCAAACAACGCTCTGCGTTAAGAATTCATGTTTGTCTTATACAGCTTGATTCCACAGAAGCACGAGTGTTCTACGTGCAGCGGCGTGCCGCCACAATGTGAGAAGGATAAGACGGCGTGCTCTTGGTCGGACAACTGTCAGAAGGAGTGCATCAAAGCGTCGACGGCTGCGAAGCCCTTCGTATCCGGCTACTGTTGCAGTGCTGGAATTAACTCGTGCTACAAGTATACCGCCAACCCGAACTCCCAGGATGCCAGCGGATCAGGAACAGCTCGCAATAGCAAAGCGAATGGTAATGCAAAAAACGATACTTTGATAAGAACGTAAAATGCCTAGAGTGTAAACAGATGTGAGATAATATAAACAAAAAAGCTTTGGAAAATTATAAAAATAATGCATATAAATATTGAAAACAAACAAAAACTGTTTCCGAGGCAAGGAGTTTAAAAAATAACAAACAAAGTAAATAAGAAAAGTGACTATTCGGTGAAATTCGCATCAGCAATCAAAATTGCTGTTTGCAACTGGGTCGGCATTTCTGGAACTGTTTTACTGATTTTTCTGAGAAATTATTACGTGACTGCAATAATCGTCCAGCAAATAATCATTTTAGTTAGCTGCACGTAACCTTATTGACCGAGCGGAACGATCGTCTTGTCGAGTTGGATAATCTACACATCGTCAGTCGCGGCGGCGTACAAGGATGTTGAAGCCAGTTGTCAGAAGACCGGAGGTCGAGTGATGTCTCTCAAGACCGCCGATAAGGCTGCGCGGTTTAAGGTGCAGAAATGATCGAGCGCGCGCTGGGTGTCACTGAAGGTCCAGGATGGTTGTCAGTTCATCTTTACCTATAATACGATCGGCTTGGACGACGACTGCGACGGCATGCGTGGCCTTCTGCGTAGCGACGCGAAGAACTACGCTTGCGAAGTTCTCCAACTAAACAGGAAAAGCGCAAAGTTATTTGTACCGAGTTTTTTTGGAGAGGTTTCTTGCATTGTAGGATCGATGCGACATTCAGTCGGAGAGGGACACCAGAAAGCCGGCGAAATTCTTGAAACGATTATTTTCAATAAATGCTGTGTCAATGAATGTGTATGAAGTGATGTGCATAGTTAAGCAGCAGGTTCTTTGTTATAGGTCTTCCAAACGATGATTTTTCAACGAGACGTTGTCCGTGTCTCTCGACCAACTGCGCGCGCGAAATTGACGTTGTTAAGCGGTTCTTCTACCTATCTTTTAACAGCATCAGCTTTTGTAAAAGCATGCTTTTCTACTGAACCATCTGTCGTACATTTCCTAACTTAGTATCAGATTTAGTAGATTTTTACAGAAGTTCTGTAAAGCATAGGAACCAGTGTTCGCTATCAATTCAATGCAGTCAACATTGTCGCGTACTTTGGAATCTAACGACTGACACTTATTTTTAAATCATTTTTCGGTCACGCCAAGGTCTGCTAAGAGCCTCCAACTATTTTGTCAAACTTTTTTAGCTCTATGGCCTTTAAACATTCGATTGGCGCCAATTACCAGGTTGACACACTGCCATCGTTAGGTTAGAGGGCAAAATAAAAGCCCGGAGTGGAGCAGAAGCGGAGCGATTTTATTTTGTGCCGGAGCATTTTACATATCTCTTTGTATTGAATTTTCACCAAATTGAAAAATCTCGCAAACACGTCGATGCATATTCTGGAGGAAAAATTCAAGAAAAGTGTTACTGCTGCAAATTTTTTCAAAAAAAAAAACAGATTTTTATGTGAAAACAAGCAGCTTTTGGTACAGCTTTGAAGTTCTGGTCCGAAGTTATGAGCAAAATTCGAGCCGAACCCGAAACCTCAGTTTTGATACGAAACTGAACCCTAAATTCTTACCCGAACCCGGGCGGCCGTGGTGCCAAACTCTTCAAAAATTTTCGCAGATATTTTTGAGAATAAAACGTTGTCAAACATTTTCGCCGCTTACTTCGCTCACGGTGTATTTTTACATGTCTTTTAGCAATAGAGCATGAAAATGTTTCTTGCTTCTTTTGCGGCAGAATGTGTTAACCCAAATCAAAAGCCGAACCGATACCTGAGATTCATCTGAACGCCGACCCAAACGGGAACCCGTACCGACGTGCGTTTGGATCAGCACCCGAAACCGAACCCAGTCTCTACCTGGAGGGCTCCGGAGCGGGAGCGACTCCGGAGTTTTGCTTTTGGCCGGAGTGGAACCGGAACGAAAATCGCTCCGGGGTGTCCAGAGCTTAGCAGAAAAAAGTTGGCCGACCGGAGCGGAGCAGGAGCGACGCGATTTGAAAATTGCCCGAAGTAATTTCACTAATCATAAGTAACGAGTAACAGTTGAAGCTGGTTTGCACGCACTGATCTAATGTCGATTCGCTGCAGCGATTCTTACTAGATTCGACACGACCTGCTTCTCGCTCGTCATAATACAGTAGTGCTTGCACAAGTAAAAACGACTTCATTTGCTGCTGTGCACCATAGTTGGGAAAAGCTCTGATGTGAGGGACACTAAACGGAGGGGGGCTGTAAACTTAGGAGACTAAATTTGAGAATTTTTTGCTCATAATTGGCATTTTCAAATAAAGTTCCCTGGAGCTTTATATGGAAAAGTACCGTAAACGTCCAGATAGACTTGGGAAGGGGCGTTCAAAAATTCAAATTTTTGCGGATGTTTTTTGTGGAACATTCTATATGTAAAGTATTGAATAATTCTCCAGTACATTTTTCTCGAAAATGTATAGATACTCTCAATTTTTTTTTTGGAGAGGAATTATTTGACGGGTCTATTATGCAAGCGTCCACCTTATCTAACATAGAATTGAACGAAACCCGTTGACTTAACGGTGCGCGAACCTCGGTCAAGCGCAGAATTTTATGCTTAGCCGCATCGCATAGCTTCAGCGTCGATGTGCTTATTGGCGTAGAAGTTGGCATCGCACTGTTAGCTGCACTTGCGCTCTAACTACTCTATTTTTTTCTTCTCCGCCGCTGGCAGCGGCAAGTAGCACCGATACAACCGAATGAACCGATACCACAAGTGGAAGCAGCACGCAGTGAAGTTTTCTTCGTATAGAAACTGTCTTCGAGTGCTTCATGAGTATCTAAGGGCTTTCCATGAAAGACGTCTCCAAAAATTTGAATTTTTTACTCCCCCTTCTCCTCCCCCTGTCCGCAAAAGTTGCCTATTTCCATGTGTTAAAATTGACGTTGTGCCCGCAAAATGGTCCAAAATCCCGACCCCCTCCTTCAGGCCGGACGTCTTTTATGGAAGGCCCACTAACAGAGATCTGCCGCGTTAATTGCTCAGCCTTTTTATTTTTCTAGTATGTTTGCACGCTTTTATTTTTTCTTTTTAATGCTTTTGTTTTTACATCATTCGAAAACTTGATGCGTTTGTATATAGTCTCAGTAAAAATTGCGATTTGTTGTCCACGGCCACTTAATTACCTATTGACCACCGCTCCATGCACACACGCTTTTGGGTAGATTCGTTTGTAAGCCTTTCGTTTAGACATTGTATGTCGTTAGCTTCTATCAAAATTTTTGAATTTGTTGCATTCGGCGCTCATTGGCACCTACTTATATTGTCAGCATAGAAATTAGCGAAAATTAATTCATTTGTGTTGTTTGCAGAGCTCTACATGAAATCAGTTCTCAATTTCTAATTTGTATATCCACTTAATTCTTTATTTTACCTACATTTCGGCAACTAAAATCTCAGAAAAGCAGGTTAGAGCAGTCATATTGCCGAGTCACAAAAAGTTTGAAACATTTAAATTAAAAATGTAAAAAAAATTATTTTAGCGTTGTAATTGAGGAGACGCAGGCAAACAAGCAAATTTAAATTCCGAACAACGCTATGGCAAATATCATTTCACCGGTGAGACAGCACGGAAAAAACACCAAAAATGTTATCGTTTATTACGTATACAGTATGAGTACCGACCTATCTACACGCAGTGTTGCCTCACCTCGTCGTCGACTGAGACCTAGGCGTTAAACGGATCTGTTCCGCTAACTTCTCGCGCTAAGCTCGGCCGTTTCGGCGCCTTCACCTCGGCCCAACTCTGCACCTCGCCACTGCACATTAAGTCGAACGCAACGCATCCACCGCCAATAACGGCCACCGAGATGTAGAAGCAAATGTTCCACGCGTCTACCGTCTGTCCCTTGCTGATGTTCCCCACAACGTATGGAACCATGACGGCCGCCATCGATCCGATCGCCGTGCAAATTGAGCTCACCACGCCCACGTAGGCTGGCGCCACGTACGCAATCGCCTTCACGTGACCCCCAAACGATGCCGAGTAGGAAAAGTGCCCGAAGGCGAAAAGCGCAACCGCCAGCGGCGCCAGCGTGCAATCGACGAAGGTGATCGCCAGAAAGCAAAGGCACGGGACGCCGTAGGCCACCGTCGCGAAGACGCGAATGCTCGTCGTTCGACCGCAGCAGATTTCCGCCTTGTCTGAGAGAAGACCCATCGGGAGCCGACTGATCAGCTGCATGAGGAACGGGAGGGCCGAAAGGATCCCATTGCTCGCGGCGTTGAAGCGGAGCACCTCCTTGATGTAGGTTGGTAGAAAGTCGGCGACGAAGAAGTAAAGCCAGCTAGACGTGAAGCTCCCCACGTAGCACGCGAGCAGCGGGACTGAGAGCATCTTTAGCCAGGGCACCTTTCGACCCGTGGTCATCGGGTTGGCGCGAACCTTCCGGCTCGACGTGATATAGCGGAGCTCCTCGTTCGAGATGAACCGCTGGCGATCGGGCTCGTCGGTGAAGACAAAGAAGAAGACGACGCTGAGGAGAATGCCGGCGGCCGCCCAAAACGCGTACGCGTAGATCCACCCGTGCGGGCCGAGACTGCACGCAAAGCCGGCGATCACGTTTGCGAGAATACTCCCAAGGGGGTACCCACTCGTGGCGATTGCGGTCATGATGCCCACCTCGGTGCCGGACGACCACCGGGAGACGATAAACATGATGCACGGCCAGATGCTGAGGCCCGATAAGAAGCGGACGACGAAGGTCGCCCACGGCGAGGAGGCGTACAGAGCGGTGACGGGAACGAGCAGGCACGTGACAGTCGTCATCCAGGTGATCCCGAGCACGCTGATTTTTCCGCCGTACTTGAAGAGAAGGATGCCGATCGGGAGGGTCGATATGGTAGCACCCCACGAGTTCGCGGCGATGAGATTTGCCTGGGTCTCACGTGACCAGGGAATGTCGCCCGAGTAATGATTTTGTTCCTCTTCGCTTTCCGATGACGGGGCACACGCTGAGGGTAGGGTGTCGTTATCGATCGACGTGTTTGTCCCTTTGACCATGCAGACGAGCGTGAAGTTGAAGTTTGCGAAGAACGCCGTGCTGAGGAGCGCCATGCAAAAGGTGAGGAGGACGGTAAGGAGTCGAACAGAGGGTATGAGGCGATAAACGGGTATTTCGGGGTCGAGGAAGTGAGTTCGAGGTGGGCTGCGCTTTTTCTCGTCGACGGGTTCGGGCACTGTCCAGACGTCGGGGCCGTTGACATCGGCGACCTTCGGCTCCTGTGTCTTCTTGTTTATCGTCATCATGTGAGGGCGAAAGAGATTTGTTCACACAGTAATTTTCTGCGTCGGTGCTTTGCAACTTTTTACGACTGCGTGGCTACTCGAGACGCTTGGGTTCTTTATCAGTTATGCATGTTTAGCTAACGACACCGGTTTGATCGAGATTCGCTGGTTTGCCGAACGGTAGCGCACGTGTCTGACGCCGCAGTTTTTTTCTGCTCCAACATTCATACCATCGAAGTTTTCTGCCGCTCGTGCTCAGTTTTTTCGGCAGACACAAAAACATAGTCAGGCACAAAATATATATTGATTTGTTAAACTAACTTGTTGCAAGCGAGAAAACAAGCCAGAAAAGATCTTTTGCGAGCCAGAAAAACCAAGCCAGGGAAGAAGAACCTGTCGTTTTCCTTGCTGTCTTTGCTTCACTGCGTCAGTGGCTGTCTCTCCTGCATCTGTGTC
The DNA here is from genome assembly GCA_034691745.1 of Prismatolaimus dolichurus. Lineage (NCBI taxonomy): Eukaryota > Metazoa > Nematoda > Enoplea > Triplonchida > Prismatolaimidae > Prismatolaimus > Prismatolaimus dolichurus. The sequence continues at coordinate 10,549 of JAQGBB010000176.1, forward strand.
TGTCTCTCTCTCTCTCTCTCTTCGGTCAGCAGCTCTCTCTCTCTCCGATCTATCGCTGTCACCGCTGAATGAAGTAAGAGATGTTCGGGCGACGTGGATCCTCTACGTCGCCGATGGGTTTGGCGAGCTGTATTCGGACCACGTGGATTTTGCCCTGTTTATCGGAGATGGAACGGATCGACGCCGTTCGAATATTTCTCGCCCCATCCAGCGGCGTCGCAGTGAATTCACGTCTCTCGAACATCCCTCGCCCCAGCTATCGGCGACGCAGCTTATCGATTTCGTCCAAATTTTTTTCCGTCAGTAATCGAATAATTTATCGGGCCCAGCTAGTTTTGAATAACAGGAAGCTACAATTTTTCAACGATGAATTTTGTTTATGACTTCTTATTAATACCATTATTTTTGTAAAACACGAACGTTTGTTTGTAGAGCGTTTTACCTAGGCGTAAAGCTGAGCTGGCGGTTTTCTTGTCTATTCGAAAGAAGCGATATTATACCACGAGGATTTGAAGCGGCTTTTAGCTTGAGGATTTTTCGCCGTTTGAAACTTAACTGTAGGAGGTAGGTTTTAAGCTTCATTTGTCTGTGCAGCATGAAAATTTGTGGCTTTTGCGTTTGAAGTTCCTAGCTCTTATGCAAAACAAATAACAATGTTAATGATGATTGTTGCGCTGTCTGCAACACACTATTCGTTGACAGCCTAATAATTAGCTCAATTCTACAGAGTTTCACGTGCTCTTGAAACTAAGATGACGGCCGAAGTTCCGCGTTTTTATGGCCGAAAGTCACGTAGAAGAACCAACGACTTACACGGTCTGCGACCCCATAGTGGAAACGCAAAGGTGTTTGAGTCGCGTTCTGCGTCGAAACAGATCAACGAAAACGCGACCGAACGAGAACTCGTTCCTTCGTCTGCCGTGCAGTTCTTCTATTTGTCCATGATCATTTGTGTGCTCCTTTGCTCGTTGACTTGGTGCACGTGCACCTCGACGGTGTTCGACGCGTGTATTGGCTTCAACTGTTTGATAACGATAGCTTTATCGTAAACCTCGATTAACAGCCATTAAGAAAGGCAGAAGGCAGTGTTGAATTTATTTTGGACGAAAGGCTGACCAATCAAGAAAGGAGAAAGCGGCAACACACTAAAGATTTTCATTTTTGAAAACAGTTAGACCCGGCCCGGACTGCCTGCCGGTGTCGTCTCGCCCGGCCTGATTGGGAAAACAGCTCTGTCCGTAATAGTCTGTAAAGTTCAGTGCTCTGTACATTTTGTATTGCTTAATTGTTACATGTGTCCATTAAGTCTTGTGTCCACCGTCGATCGGCTGCTCATGGTTGCATTTTTCCATCGACTTTCCACATTTACACGAAAACTCTGATGCCAATACATTTCGGTCCACTTTTTAACTCCTTTGACACAACAGATCCGGCTATCTCCGTTAATTTTGGGCGTTTTTTCGTGATTTTTCAAGAGTAGCTTTTAAGCGAAGTTTTTTTAACGCTTGTGAAGACGTTGATTTCCGTTATTTTTTGACACTTTTGCATCCTGCCTGGATTCCAAAGGCTGTGAGCAAAAGGATAGCTATACGCTTAAACAGAGATTATCCCTTTATCCCTCACCTATCCTCCCTTATCTCCCCGTATCCTTCCGTATCCCCTTATCCCCCATTTATCCTCTCTTATTTCCCCGTATCCCACCGTATTTCCTCTTATCCTTCCGCGGACAGAAGTTAGCGGACGGTGTGAGCAGTGCAGGTGTACCATTGGCAAGTTGGCACCTCACCAATGGTAGGTGACAACTTGCCAGTGGTACACAAAAGGCAGCCCGTGATTTCAAAATGAACTTACGGTAGATGGCAACGTGCCGAGGGTGGGCGACAACTCGGCAATGGTTAGGGGTTCGGGAAGCGAAGCTCCCGATAATTAAATTTTTTTTTTCTACAAAAGAGCGAAAACGTCGTAAGACGACAAATCGTAGTTTCATTTTCTGTGTTGTTTCAAAACCTTGTGCGCTCGTGTTTTTTGTATTTTGCCTGCACTCCGAGGGGCGTAAACAAAATGATAGCTAATTGTTTGAACGAAAATCTTTTCATTCTCTTTCCCCCTCGAAAAATCGAAAGTTAGTGGACGTCCAGAGGAAGATAGTGCACTATTTTGCAGACGGTTTGGTGGCACACCATAGTTTTCCAGGCTGTTTCAAATGTTCCAGGCTAGTCCAGAACATATCGAAAAGTTGTCTATATGTATTTTTTTCTTGGTGGACGTGGGAGAGGCTTTAGTACGCGGTATCACGTGTCGTGTCTTGTTTTTTTGCTTTATAGCAAAATGCTTTTTCGTTTTTGCCGATTTACTTTTCGAAGATTTTGCGAGCAGACTATCAAAAAAGGAGTTTTTCCAACTTAAAATTTTCTCGAAATAAAACGAAGGCAGAGCACCACACTTTCTAGACGCGCAAAGTTTACACAACTTTGATGAGGCGTGCTCGCATGATCGTACACTCTGATCGAAAAGGTGATGTTGTACTCAGAGATTACATTTTGCTATCGGTGAACAAGTCACGACGACATAATTTAAAAAAATTTGTTATTGATGTATTTGCATCCTGATAACAAGCGAACAGTGCGAGCGCTAGAAAGCTAACTATTCATGTTTGGATTTTTTTCTCTCCGTCTTTTCCCTAATCCTCCTTTCCACCCCCTGTCCCCCTAGCCAGGCAAATTGAGCGAACGTCCAAAAGGTCACAGTACACTATCCCCTTCCCCGAGATACCCCCGAAGTTCCCCATCGAGGTATCCCCAGGTACCTCAAGATTTCCGCCAGGAGTTTTTTGCATAAACTGTATCGCTGTGCAGCAAATGTCGGGAAGGAAGGCGAAGCGCTCCTACTGGCACAGTAGAGAGCCATAAACGATGATGTTTCAGTGTTCCAGAACATATTGTTTATTCGCCTGGATTTTTTTGTCATAAGCAGAATATTTTCCCGCCGCTCGGTGGATTCACCTGTTGTCATAAGTGGTTCGACTGTTACTGACGTATAAGGCACAAAGCAACTTTTTGCTACAACTTTTGATTGCCTCAATAACTTTTGCTGAAATTTTATGTGTGAAACCTATGTATATGATATTTTAAAATATGCGACATTGATTTTTTGTCATAAGTGAGTTCAGTCTATTTTTGCGCGAGTGGACCTCAAGGATCGGTACATCAGACTTGTTTTAAAACTTGCCAAGAACTTGTGTGGACGATATTAGTAGGTCAACCGAAACTGATCCCAAGCCTTACATATCATTATTAATGTTACCAAGACAATCTAAAGTTTTCAAGTGTTTCATTACGAAGCCACGCTAACTTACAACCGCGTGAAATTTCATCTATTTATAAATTTAATTAATGGCTGATATCAACCGCGTTAGAATAACATCTTATACAAGGTGTTCCCGTCCATGCGACGAGCCATGTTCTCCGTGCCCCTGTCCATGTCCTCCATGAAGATTCTCGCAAAGATCTTCCATGCGAAGAGAGGCCTCGCGAATCCGAGCAGCAGTAGCAGTGGTCAAGCCCGCCCGTGCAGCAGTAGCCTGAGAGAAAGCGCCGCGCCGGCGTCGATGCCTTAATGCACTCCTTTTCACAATGGTCGATGAAGGAGCACGTCGTGCGGCCTCTAACGCATTGCGGTGGGACGGGATTACAGTTGAACTATTCACGCTTTTCGCGAGCGCGTAATCCATTCTAGAAAAAATTAGCATTAATACAGAAGTAGCTTTTTCATCACCGCGCTTCTTATTAGCTAACTTGTTCGTGTGGTGCCGCCGTGATTGAGACCACAGTGAAAATTCCGAGTGCGAAGACAATCTCTGTAACGAACATCTTCACGAACGAGCGGAAAGTTGGCAAAACGAAATTTAGGCAACAATTTTCGCTTTTTGAAACCCTTGGTGCGTGAAAGGTCAACCAGGCGTAATTCGACCTGAGAAAGCAATTTTAAAAGGCTTGGACCATGCGGCAGCTAAAATGAATTACAAGGCGCGCGGCAAACGTATAAACAATGGATTGTATGTTGCGCAAAAAGCGCGCTTTCCGCATGTTTAATAGCTTACGTAACTCCGGCTGGATCCAAGACTATTTCTTGCGGTGGCGTGCGTGTTTTAGTTGATGTCGAGCAGCCCTTCAGGCTTCATACCACAAGTGAGGACAGATCTACATACAGACAAGCTATATTAAACTATAAATGGAAAAACTATATCGAACTTGTGTGTCAGTTATGCGTTCCTACTCTCACTTCAACTCACTATGTGGCGCGCAGCTTTCATCGGGACCCGCAGTAAGTTTTAACATGCCGCTCACGGCTCAAACGTGGCCGATCATTGAACTAATCTCCGGGTTCTATAATCCACGTCAAGCGTGTAATGCACTTATCAATGGCCGGGATTGTCTCTTTTCAAGGGTAATCAGTGCTCACTTAGACTGAGACTGTATTCTAGCTTGCTGTAGTTTTTCACTCACGTAATCAAATTATTTAGAAATGCAAACTTATTCTTTTAATCGTCATTGAACTAGAAGTCAACAACATTAACGTACATAGCATGTGTTGTTTCTTTCTAATTCCTAAGTCCGACGTTTGTTCAATATTAGCAGAAAATGAGTCAATCAACGACCGTGTGGCTGTCCGCAGCAGTAGCAGTGGTTGAAGCCACCCGTGCAGCAGTAGCCGCCGATGAACGGATGCGCCGCCATCGACGCCTTGATGCAGTCCTTCTCGCAATTTGTCGAAGATCGAGCAGTGCGTCTTGCCGCGAGTGCAGTGCGACGGCACCGGGTTGCAGTTGAAGATCTCACGTTTTGCTCGGTGAAGTTCGCTCAAAAGTGCGCTTCACAGTTAGAGAGTGCTATGCATGGCCAAGCTCTATAAACGCGCACGTGTTCCGAAGGCGCCGTAAAGACGATGGCGCAAAGACCAGTCATGAGGAAAAACGCTGAGGCAAACATGGTACAGAGTCGATTAAAAATCTAAGATTTAAAGATTCCCAAAAAAGGAAATAGAAATGCATTTTATTCGTATCTCACTCTCTCTCGTGGCATCTGAGCGGAAAAAAAGCAAAGCGTTGAACAAAGCTTGCGCTTTTCAACCGAGATGCTATTGCTGAACTGAATAATGGTGCCTCAAGGGCCGCGTACGTGCGAGAAGAGTCATTCAAGCTAGCATTACCCTATTTGAATGAATATTCAAATGGCCGTCAGGTCACTCCGGAAATTGCATAACAAAAACAAATTTTATTTTCAAACATAAAAAATGCTTTCGGTCACGCGTGTACGTCAAATCGACACGTGCGAAACGGATCGTTTATCGCCTAAAGCATCGGCATTCGGAAACGCACACACCTTCTAGATACATGCTGAAAGCAGTATGCATACAATAGCACTGGTAGATTTAGATTGGCCTGTAGGTTTTGCGCCTAGCTAGCGCTATTTGAGCAATGGTGAAGGGTTTAGGTATGCTTATACGAGAGGAACGTAAGAGCACAACAAACAAAACTTTGCCACAGTTTTCGCCATAAGGCGTTACCAGTTTCTTTGACATAAATGAGCCACTTTGACGTTGTCGCGAAATTTCTTTCCAAGTCAATTTCTTTTACTATAAAGATTTTCTCCCCAATGTCAACGTCGCCGTTAAACCCTACAAGGATGGGAAGTGAGACGTTTGATGGAGCGGAGGCGGTCTGGACTACTCTGGACCTGCAAAAAGACGTCTTGGAAACTTTCCATCGCAAAGGCTCCGCCCAGTTAGAAAGTACACCGTGCTTGTCATGCATAAAAATACGAACAAGCGCTCAGCTTCGGGGCCGCAACAATGGCGATGGTACAACTGCGCGACCGATGCAAACTGCGGAGCCCTCCGGCTGGTGCATCGATTGACTGGCGTCAACGCATCCGCGTTTCACTCATAAAGCATCAGATGATGCCAGCAATTTTGCTTGCTGGGTCAAAAGCGTAACCGCTGGTCAACAGTACAGAAAAAGCTAACTTGCCCTTTAGGCTCAGTGCGGTTCATGCTGGTCGGGAATCGTACGTCAAACGTTTGGGCACGCGGCCTTTTTGGTTCTTGGCAGATGCTTTTTGGCGTTGCGGGATCACTTGTTGCAAACAACCATTTGAATCACAAGCTCTCAATAATTCCCAGACGCACATGTGTTAGTAAAGAAACGTCTATCTAACAAAAGCCGGCCCCTTATAAATCGGTCGCTGCCCTTGGCGTCGACTTTCAACGGAGAATTCCGAATAATCAATAAATGATCAAACGGGCATGGCGACTCAGAATTTTTGTTAATTTGTTTGTCTTTGTAAAGTTGTCCTGGGTAACACCTTTTAACTAGCGTTTGGCAGAAAAATTTCAAGTTCTTCCAATATTTCAATTTTCTGCAATTTGATAAGTCTTTGAAGCTCGTTAAATTTTAGAATGCCAACGTTCTTACTGGACACGGAGACCACACTTCTTGATCTTATGTGGGAAAATTAACAACTTCGCACGGGTGACAACTCCGCATGGTAAACTGCGGGCGGGCGTGTCAGCCTAGGGGCATCGGAGAAAAATAACAAAAATATGCTCGAATAGCCCTTGAGTAGTCCAGAAAAACTAGTCTACCTGAACGCTGTTTGTTCAACTGCGACTGAGGCACATGTCGGCCAAATTTACCTACCATCAGGAGTTACCACCCGTCCGGAAGTTGTGAACCTTCCCCCTAGCCCCAAACGGTCGTTTTCCGACTAGCTATTCTACTTTCCAAGTTGACAGCGCCTTTCACATTGCAAAATCTGCCCACGTAGAACGCTAAAAACCACGGCATTCAAAACTACAAAAGGACGTTTATCTCTCGATTTTTACTCGTCGAAAAGTCACGTAAAAGAGAAACGAACAATTCAAGCAGGAGTATGGCCTGCAATGGCGACGGCTGAAAGACAGAGGTGTTTCAGCGTGGGCGTTTTACGTCAAAACAATTTTAGACATAAAAGAAAGGCGATAAAATGAGAGACAGTCTGTGTGACGTTTTTCCATTCGTCGCCAGCAGTCGATTATGATCATTCGTGCGTTCCTTTGCTCACTGACATTGGCGGGGTTGCTTTACGCTGCCGTTCCGTTGCTTCAGCCTCTTTATAGAAACGACAGCTTTATCGAAGACGTTGATTCACAGCCGCTAATACTTGATGACGTTGGATTGCCTTCGGGTGATACGCTGGAAAGTGCAATCAGCAAGCATGAAAGAAGAAGGCGGCAACACAACGAGAACTTCGAGGCCTCGCGCCCAGAGGCGGTATGTCGACTAATGCCCGCAAAAACGAACGAGACAATCTTCGGCAAACCGCCAGAACGCTCACACATGTGGGGGAATACACGTGTAGAGTTGCGGCTAGTTCCGGCCCGCCCTTAAAAAATCAATAAAAATTTGCTGCTTGGCTCAGTCACATTTCCCGGCCTAAGGGCGGCCTTCAGTCCCAGTGTCCTGCTCAGTGTTTCTGGTAGGGGTGTGCAAGGTGGTGGCTGCATTGCACCCCCGGAATTTTGGCTTGTAACCCGGCCATGTTTCCAGCTTGCAACCCCGGCTTTGGTGAGTGCACCAACGAAAAAATTCCTGCTAGAAACAGTGGTCCTCCTGGACCGTCAAAAACCTCAATTTTACATGACATCATACATGGGCTTCCTTAACCACATTTTCTGCTTTTGGTACCTCTGCTGTGATAACGAGCTGAAATTGATAAATGATGAAACACAACTAATCTTGCATCTCGAAGGAACGCAAGAGTCAGAGTAAATGACCGTGTTTGGTGTGCATTTCAGAATCCAATGTTTCAAACCTACAAAGCGAAACATCGTACGTTTCATTCAGCAGCATGCATAAATCACTGTCATCGACCAGGTCCTTCAATTTGAACAGGCAGAAAATATCGAGACCGAAACGAGGAGATTCGTCGCCACGGGAACTATCTCGCCAACTCGCGGCGTTGGGCTGAGCACAACGCCAGGCATGCAAGAGGCGAGGTGCACTACAAAGTCGGAGAGAACAAATTCGCAGACTATGTAAGCCGGAACAGATTTTTGATTTTGTGAGATTAGTAAATTGTTTGCCCATATCTTTCAGTCGGCAGAGGATATGAAAAAAATCAACGGAGCGAGACACCCGTCGTTTCGCGGAAAGCGAGAACAAGATTTTCTCCACTCACTCCTGCAGCACACAAGGGAACGCCGCGAGGGTACGCTGGTGTTTTTAAAGAGATTTTCGAGATTTTCCGTTTCAGACCGCAAAAGGAAATTTTTTCCGATTTTTCTTTCAGGCGGGGTCGGAAAAATATTTTTTTCCGTTTCTTTCCGCTTCGAGCATTTTTCCACTTTCTTCCGTTTCCGACCCACTCAGAAACCATACTAATTTCGTACATTTTTGCGACTTTTTCTTGTTTTCAACATACACAAACCGTTTCCAGTCGTAGGAAACGAGCTAAATCGTACTGGAGAAGTCAAAACCTTTAAGAAAAATTTTTCGACAAAAGGGCGAAAATCCCCAAAATTCGCATGGGTAAAGCGAAAAATTTTCCATTTCCAACCGGGCCGAAAAAATTCTTTCTGCTTTTTGGGACAGCCGGAAAAATATTTTTCCCTTTCTGTTACCGCTCAAAAACCCGGAAAACGGAAATTTTTGCTTTTCACTTTTTTTAATAAAAAAACACTCGGATACGCGTCGGGAACTTTCTAGGTTTTATGCCCGTAACCCGGAGTAAGCGGCTTCAGTGCAAACTGCTTGAACACGTTCTGATCTGCAGTTGAACTTTTGAATGTGCTTTCGTCACAGCCAAGTGGAATCTTCACTTTTTTTTAGAGCGGCATGAAAGAGAGCCTGAAAGGCACGAGCACGAATGGGAACACGGAGGGCATCGAATGAATGAACACGAAGGTGGTCGTGAACACGAACATGAACGGGAAAGAGAGGAACGAGCGCGCGTGAACGCTCAGAACGAAAGAAATCGTGAACGAGAACTAGCTGATATGAGGGCGCTACATGACCGTGAGAGAGAACGCGAAAGAGAACGTGAACGCGAAAGGGCTCGTGAACTGCAGCGAGGGGCGAACTCCCGCGCGCAGCATGAGCGTGACAAAGAGCAAGCCAATCTGAGAGCACAGCACGAACGCGAACGGCAGCACGAGCGGGAACGCGAACAAGAGCGTGCAAGAGAGCAGGCGAATGTGAGGTCAAGAAATGAGCGCGAACGAGAGCGTGAACAAGAACGCGAACGGGAACGGGAAAGAGAGCGCGAACACGAACACGAAAGGGAACATCACCGGTAAGCTACAATGCAACTAAATTTAGAAACACGTTTCGACTAAGTCAATCTTTTCTTTTAGAAACAATAACAATAACAACAATGGCAATCACGGAAACAGCAACAACAATAACGGAAACTTTAATAGCAACGGTGGTGGAGCAAACGGCGGTGGCTTCAGTGGTGGGGGAGGAAACACCAACGGCGGTGGGAATAACGGTGGTGCGACAGCTTCATCTGTCGATTGGCGGCAGCACAATCTGGTCTCGCCAGTCAAAGATCAGGTAGATTGGGCATTTATGACGTCACTCTCAGCAAGGGCATTTAATGTCCACGTGGCCACAAATGTCCACATTAGTTTGCTTGAAAGGTTTTGACGAAAAAGTCAAAATTTTGTAAGAAAAAAAATCGATTTTTTTTCCCCAAAATTTATCCTGAACAGTACAAAAATTCGATGACTCTGATAATCCCGGCGGGGAAACTTTCCTAGTTTCTGCTCGTTCCGTATACGTGTGACCGTATTTGCTGAATATTATTTCTGGACATTGTTTGTGGGCATTTGTGGATATTTCACATTCGCTACTCAGCGGAGTTAGGGTTTTGCTGAAAGGACGGGAACTCACGCAGGGAGCGCTGCTTTCTCCGAAGACCGCAAGTAGAGATTAATTTTCTATGACTTTTTAATTTCGAATTTACACGAGTAAGTTTTTGTGCATCATTACAAAAGTACCGACGGTCCCAAAGGTATTCTGTGCATAGTCTTAGCCAAGGAGCACGTGCACATATGACGTCATATTTGGAGAGCTTGGTGTCTGGTTCAAAGTGCCATATAGAAATGAAAAAGATTTTGCGGCTGTAGAACAAGTCTTTCTTTCGGCGTGACTCAAGCAGGAAGCCAAGATTCTTTATTTGCAGGGACAATGTGGCTCGTGTTGGGCATTTTCCGCTGTAAGCTGATTGACCTCAGCACTCTGAGTTTTATTTTCTGTTGTCGCTTGGTCGCCTTCAGGCCGGCGCCCTCGAAGGTCAGTATGCGAAGAAGAGCGGAAGGCTAGTTTCCCTTTCGCCGCAAAATCTTGTCGATTGCGCAACGTCGCCGTCCTACAGCTGCTCCGGGTGCAATGGCGGATGGCCAATGGATGCTTACAAATACGTCATGAATAACGGAATCGAGAGTGATACCGCCTATCCGTACAAGACCGCGGTATAAGCCGATGGACCTAAAAGCGAAGCCTTTCTAAAATTTCATTTGAATTTCAAAATGTTCTCCAATAGGATGGAACATGTTCCTACACGGCGTCGCAAGCGACGCTCACGTACAGTCAGAAGCAAAAGGAGGGCATTCAGCTCGCGGCGGGCGACGAGGCAACAATGGCGAAGACTGTTGCTACCGTTGGTCCTATCTCGGTTTGCATCTACGCCGCAGATCCAACTTTCGCCGCTTATACTTCAGGTGAGTCTAGCGTAGTCACAATTCGGCAGACAACCTTTTTTCACACAATGGGCATGACTCAAATTGGTAATAAGGGGTACCCTCACCACTTTTCGGACATCTCAGTCGGGAATGGGTGCCTCTTGCCACTTCTTTGTTCTCATTGAATCAGCTAACCAGTTGCCATTAGTCTGGTATGGTTTCTTTAATCCGAAAACATTTTCACGCCTCTAGCTGTGCATTTCCCTTGCAGGTGTCTACAAAGAGCCTTCATGTTCAACTTCGATTGACCACGCCGTCCTCATCGTTGGTTATGGAACTGACCCATCGGCTGGCGACTACTGGATTGTAAAAAACAGGTTAGACGTAGAGTTTTCGTCGTTGAGGATTACGCTAAGTATGAACGTTGTAGCTGGGGAGCCGACTGGGGTGAACAAGGCTACGTCCGAATGGCCCGAGGCGTCAACCAATGCGGAATTGCATCGTATCCCATGTACCCGACGATCTAGCTTCGATCTCTTTTGTGCTCTAATGCTGATCTTGCTACGTGTGCTTGATTTTCAAAATCGCTATTACTGTGCAGAATACTATTCGTACTTGTAAAAAATTCATTTTGTAGTAGCAAAAGCAAAACTTACGCGCTTCTAGATAAAATGCAATGCGATCCAACCCGGCCAGCCCAGTGCTTAAAGTTCAATGCAAATCGAGATGGACAATAGCGACGGTCAAAAAGAATCGAATTGCGTCGAATCGGCTCGATTCGATTCCGACTTTCCAAAATTATTTGATTCGTTTCGATTTCAATTTCGACCTCGCACAGCGAGTTCGGCCATTTTTGGTGACCAAAATTTCTTGATTTTGTTGCCGATTCTTGCATCTTCTGAAGCACGCAGTGCGAAAGTTAAGATAGCTACCGCGTCGCATATGAGTGAGTGAGTGAGTGAGTGAGTGAGTGAGTGAGTGAGTGAGTGAGTGAGTGAGTGAGAGAGAACAAGAGGAACAACTTTTGTGCCCGAAAGACTCAAGTCGATGAGAATGATCAGTCGAAAACAACTTTTGAATGTCACGATATCGTGGTCAAAATCGAAAACGCGTACATGCAAAGCTAAACGTAAAGCTGTGGCTACCATCTACGATACCATAGCCAGAAGATGCATTTTTCGGCTTTGCCGATTCACTTGTTCCAATTTTTCTCACATTGTTGAGAAATTTTTGCCTCGCGTTGCCATATTTTGCTGTTTCGCATAGTAGAATAGCTGCTGTTTCAATTCCACATTATGTTTGTCGTATGATATGGGAACTCATACGCATACTCGCTGAGACGTGGTCGAAAAAACTCGAATCTCAAATCTGACAGCTAGCTGGCTGCGAACATTTTATGATGGCTGATGAACATGGTGGAGTAAGCTAGTATGTGCAGTTATGCTACAAAGCTACCCAAATGTGTACATATGTGAATGTAGCGACGTGAAGACAAGTTTACATTACCACGCGCAGGCACACGCAAGCCGTTAGCTACGCAGAAGCTAGGTAAGTAGTGACGATCGCCACAGACGCTGTTGGCGCCACTTTGTATTTTCAGTCCTAACTATTTGATGGGGGAAACCGAAACGCAGTGAAGCACGCATGAGCATTTCTGAGAACACTGAATGTCAGTTTTCCATTTGGCAACCCATTACGTCTACCGTGCTGCGTGAAGAAAAAAGTCTTCGTTGCCGAAATATTTCGTGAACGTGTTGAATACAAAAGTGAAAGAAAGCACATTTTACTGCATTTTTTGCCTCGAGGTGTACCGTAGCAGTTTATTAGCGCTCTTTTATGAGCGAAATTGACGTTGCGTTAAAAGTTCTCACGAATTCAATGTCGCCGTTAAACATTCTCCAAAAAGTTGGCACGATATGTGACGTGCGAGCGTAGAGGTCTCGGCCGTCAAAAAAAACGTCTTGGAAAGTTTCCAGCACAAAACTCCTTCGCTCAAGTCATGCATGTCGCGCATAAAAATGATAAAGAAAAACTGTACGCTGAGTAGTCTCAGCTTGTATCTCCGACGGGTGCCTTCAACGGTGTGCTACTCTTTGCGGTCATATTTGTGCCAAGTAGGCACGCAACTTCTCAATTATTAGTCCCACCTACACGTAAGTGGAGACTATTGCGATGGCCTCTGTCCGGATGAGTGAGTGAATGTCTGTGGACAAATTATCTTAAAGCAGAAGCAACCGATTAAGACGCGGTTTTTTGCGCTAGATACCTTTGTCAAAAGTAACTATGATTTCGAAGATGGACTCTGGGGATGCAATATTAAAAGCAGGGAAGCGTCTCAAATTTTGTTCCTTATGGTGAAATCAACTCTCATGCGTCGATCGTGAGCTAGAAGCAACCGATGAAAATCGGATTTTCTGCGTTGGATACCTTAGGTTGACAGCTCAGAGAATTTCGAAGATGGGCATTGGGGGTTCACTATTGGGAAAAGGAGAACCTGGCAAAGTTGGTTCCCCACGTAAAGATTTATGCAAAGCGCGATTCATCATTGTAATAATTCTCCGCTGCGTGGTGCTTGTGCAAGAATGGTTCATCCATAAATGACGTTACCTAAGGTGACACTAAGCGTAAAAGATAGCGTATGCTTATGTGGTGAAGCGATTGACGGGAGAGTCGGAAATTATGAATTGTTAGATGACGTCAATATATGGATGAGCCCTGACAGTCTGCGGCAAGGACACCTCAATAACTCGAGGTGTCGGTGTTTCACGCTAGGGTTGGGTAAAATGTAATTTTGAGAAAAGATTATCGCGTGGTACAGTTAGCCCATCGAGACGCAGTTAGTATATTACACACCTCAGCTCAAGAGTAG
>JAQGBB010000177.1:0-24123 GCA_034691745.1 Prismatolaimus dolichurus
ACTTCGTATTTCAGACCCCTACTTGGCGCCACACGACGCCTGTGGCATTGAATATCATTCGTGGGATCGGATGCTAATTGTCCCACTCACGGGTCCCGCCGACCACAACACGGCGATATGGAACATTGCGCTCCGTGACCGCTCGGATCCGCGAAGCAAAGCCGCGGAGAGGGTGGGCGCCGTTCGGGAATATATTTGAAAGATACTTCGAGTTACTTGTGTGATCAAAACGGTCGCACCACTTTCTGATCAGCTAGCTGCATTGATTCGTCTGACTAGAATAATTTTCTCTTCCCAATATGTGATATATCGATAATTACTATACTTCGCAAAATCTTCTATGTCGATCGTCTTATCCGTTACGCAACTTGTGGCTTTTAGTTCAGATTTTTTGCGTTACCTCTTTTAAGACGAGTATCATCTGGTAACGAGTAGCGGCTAGAGTCAACAATGTTGAGGGTTTTGTTCAATAAAGACAAAAGTAGAAGTTCCGGTAAATGCGTAAGTTCCAAACCAGCTGCCTCTTTCGAATCGTCGTCGGTGCGTCGTCAGCTCAAGTTGATTTACGTGCATTTTGATTCTGCCTGGCGTGCTGAGAATGGGTTTTCCAAAAATGAGATTTCTAGCTGTCGCGTTTGCAATCGCATGCAGCATCGGCAGAGGTATTTAAGCTCATCTACGCCGCCAAAACCACGAAAGCACTAAACGCTTGACACGATTTTTGCTTCTCTAGCTCAGATCTACGCGCAGTCAGCAACGCCGTACTGTTCGGTTACCGCAGCCGATACGGAAGGTCCATACTATGTGCCCGGAGCACCGAGTGACAACTCCTCGGTTTGCGGTCAAACGTAAGCTGTTGGAGAAGTGTCTTGACTACTGGTCACTACTCCGAACCAGTTGAAAATAGATACAGACCAGGCGAGTTGACTCTGACGGTCAGAGGTCGGCTTACTGGCTCCAACTGTCAGCAAGGGCTTCAAGGTCTTTTGGACGTCTGGCAAGGTAAGCAACAAATAGGTATGTCACCAACGAATCGATAATTGGAAACTTTTTAGCAAACGCAACTGGTGACTATGCATTTCCACCGAATTACGTACGTAGATGACAAAAGCTCGTCAAAACGCCATACTTGACTAATGAAAAACACGACAAAAAATTTATACAGGCATGTCGCCGCAAAGTCTCGACCGATCCACAGGGCTACTTCTCGTTTCGTACGATAATGCCAGGTCACTATAGCATTGACGGACCGAAGAACTATCGTCCAGCGCACATTCATTTCAAGGCTAGCGCGCCTGGATATAACACGCTGACAACGCAACTATACTTTCAGAACGGTAGAAACAGTTGTCCAATGATATTAAGCGATATGATTCTTCAATTTTTTTATCATTTTTTGCAGATCCGTACTTGTGGCCGTCGGACGCGTGTGGAACCGAGTGTCACTCTTACGAACCGACGCTCATCGTGCCAGTGACGAGGCTGTCGAGTGACAACCTACTTATAAACTGGAACGTCGCACTGCGGTCGAGCGTCTATAAAAATGCGAATTCCGAGCCGCATTATCGAGCTGTGTACGCCTAACTCTGGTTGGAGTCGAGCGTAGCCATGATATAGCTAATGAGAATAAACAGATAGCATATAGTAGCTACCAGTCGTCCAGTCAGATCAGCATACGGGAATAGCATTGCGCATGGTTTCTTTATTTATAAAATAATTAAAGTTTTAAATCTAATACTATTATATGTCGATCTGCTTTTGGATCCTGATGCAGCGTTCTGTTTGGAGAAGAATATCTTGTGTTTAAAGTAAATCAATGTAGACGTCGTCGTAGCTCTAAATTTTGCATCAGCGTTTGGCTTGCGATTTTTTCAAAAATACATTAGCATATCCTTTTGAATGTTTCCGTGGCTCGAATCGATCGAGTCGGCGCGCCAGAGCTACTTTTCAAAACTGAATAGAATACAATGAATTGGAAAGCAAATTGCGTCGACCCAAACGGTGTCGAGTCGATTCGAAACTGACTTGAATCGATTCATAACAGAATCGAATACCGCAATACGATAGATTCGAAAGCAAATTGAATTGATTTAAAGTGGTGTCAAAACGATTTCGATTCTAAACTCAACCGAATCAACTCAAATCAATTCGTTTTCATAGTCACTTGAATTGACTCAACTCTCAAAATTCTTGAAGCACGTCGATCCGATACAAAGCATTTCTGCATCCTGCTGCGGCGCGCAGCGCAGAAAAATGAACAGCTATGTATACCGTCAAACTGAGATTATCCTCCGTATTCCCTATTCCTTTCCGACGAAAGTTAGCGGACCGTGTGAGCAACTTGCCAATGTATCTACCAGCTTGCCAGTGATAGGGGGTTCGAGAGGGCGAAGCCCCCGAACAAAATCTTTTTCCACACGACAGCGAGGAAAACGTAGTACATAGACAAATCGTGGCCTTCTTTTCTCTCTTGCTTCAAAACTTCTGCGCTCGTGTTTTTTTGCCGTAAGCAGGATGCACTTCGGCTTTCAGCCGTTCCACTTGTTTGTTGTGACCGTCGCAAGGGTTTACGAAATCGATGATACCAGCACCGTTTAGTCGCAGGAGGAGAAACCTCACAATACATAAACGAAACGAATCTGGACACTCTCGTACCGGTGCAACGCTTGTTCTCTAGGAGGTTTTCAAGTTTCAAGACACTGTTTGAGAGACACGGTGTGAGAAATTTCAAGACATTGACAGGTGCTATGTTGCGACTTCCCCCCTCCCCTGTTCGCTAGCGACGCATATGGCTCATTGGCAGGTTGTGGACGTGTGATTCCCACAAACTGTCCAACGTGACGACCAACAACGGCTGAAGATAGAAGTATCTCTGAAGCGTGAGCTGATTGTTCTCATCACTATAACGTGGTACTTTGCAACACCGACAGATCGAGTTCGCGTGGAGGTGCGACGACGCGGCGTCTCCTCAGCGTCGCGTTCTGCGATTCGTCCTGCAGCAAAAAGCTGACGACGCTAGCTGTTTCGATTCCGCAGAGGTTGTCCAGCTGAGGCGCTCACCTGACTAGGTACTCATTATATCTAGATTTCGTTTTCGTCTGCTTTGAATTGCTTTGTAGTTTTGCAGTGTCTGGTTTTCTTTCTCACGCATACGGTAAATCTAATGGGGCTAAAAGTTGAGTAATTTCAACGTTCGGGATGGCCGCAGAGAGCGGTTGATTAATTGCCTTTACACATTTGCATGTCTGCTGGTCTAAACTGCGTACTGCGGGCTGTCCGAGCCAATAAGCTTGTTCTCCTGTAGAATGGACAATTACAAATAGCAAAAGTTTCCCCAACACGCAAACGACTAGACCACAAACGCAAAGCAGAGCGTAGAGGTAGGACGAAGGATAAATAAAGCGAACGATAGCTGATCGATTAGAAGAGGTCAAAAATAATCTGGAGAAAAATGACGAGGTTGATAAGTGACGCGGTTAAGAGGCTAAACGATGACGGCCGTCGCGACGACGCCGTCGAGCACCGCAGGCGTCGATCGGTGTGGATGCTAAGCGAGAGGATTCGCTCGTTAGCAAGCGCCGCGGGCGTTGCGCACTGCGTCCGATTCCACTTCTGGAGCATCTCGACGGCACCGCTCTGGTAGGTCTGCCTGAGATGCTGGATCCATCGATCGATCCAGATGAGCAACTCGCAGGTGCAATGGAGCGGGTTTCCCTCCAGGCTGATGTCCATCAGGATCGTCCCCTGACTCGATATCACAGGCATTTGAGCCAAACCCGTGTAGCGGAACGGGTTCAGATACTGGAGCTTGTTGTCGCTAAAGTCGAGCTTCACGTAGCTGACGTGTCGGAACGTCTCGAAGATCTGTGGCGGAAGCTCGGAGACTAGTGTGTTTCGAAGTGTCAGCTGCACTTCGTAGCCGCGAAGATTGAGAAATGCGCCGATGTTGACGCTCTCGATTTGAGCGCCTTCGATGTGGACGTGCTTGAGAAAGCGTGGGTCCTGAAACGGTCATTACGATATTTACTACTCTTCAACCGTCTTTTGTGGGTGCAATTCCGTGCGCACATTTTCTGACACGCGCAAATGTTTGATTTTAGGATGAAAATTTCGAGCTTGTAACAAAACTCTTTGTCTGGTAATCAATTTCGTGAAAATTTTCAAAATTGCCACGGGGTAAAAAGCTAAATATAAATATTATATAAAATAATGTAATAATAATTTAAAATAGTAAAAATAAATAATAATAAGAGTATATAATAAAATAAAAATTTGATAATAATAATAATAATATTAAATAAAATTTTCGAATTTTTTTGAAAATTCTGACAATGTTCTTTAAAACCAAATAATCTCTTCTCGCCTACGAAAAAAATCCAAAAAAGTCAAAATCTAATCATCGCATGTCAATCTGCCTCCGATAACGGAAAAATCGATACTCGCCTAACATATCAGTTTAGGTAGAAAACTTTCAGCCGTTTTACCAGTGAAAGGAGCTGGTTATCGAGGAGCGTGTCCTTGATATCAATGAAAAGCGATCGAAGTGGCGGCATCGAGCGAAGAATATTCGAGACGTTGAGCGATTTTATATCAGGGCTTCTCCCGCCATAAAAGCGAAAATCCTTCAAATTTCGCAAACGATAAAACGCCGTCGACTCGTCGGCGACGCTCTCCAACGACGAGAGATCCTTCAAGATAAGCGTCTCAAGCTTCGACAGATGCCGAAACATGTCAGCGTCGAGCTTGTGGAGGTGGTTGCCGCTCAGATTCAAATGTTTTAGATTCAACAACGTTGCAAACACGTCACTATTGATCTTCTCGATCTGATTATACGACAAATCGATCGATTCGATCTTCTTTATCGATCGAAACTCGTCGCTCTTAATCTCGACGATTCGATTCATCGATAGGTTCAGCTGCATCAGGCCACTCTGGCCGATCTCGGGCACCGACAGCAGGTTCAGGTCGGCGAGATTTAGATACTCGAGGTAGTAGGAGAGATTCTTGAACGCATTCAGATGGAGTGATCGAAGTGGGTTCGCGCTCAGGTCGAGCCAGTTCAGATGACTTAGTCCGTAGAAGCTATTGTCGGGCAGACGCGTGATCGCGTTTCCCGAGAGGTCGAGTCGCTCGAGTGAGCGCATTCCGGGAAAGTAAGACTGCTCGACGTCGTGCACCTGATTTCTGTTAACGATCAGCCATTTGAGGCTGTCGCGAACGCTGTGCAGTGCACGATGCGGGATTGCGGTGAGACGATTCTGAGAGCAGTTCAGCACCTCGAGGTTGTTCTGCCCGAAGGCGCCTTCTTCAATCGAGGTTATCTAACAGGAGGGAAAGCGGTTTTTGAAGACGTTTTACACATGGGGCTATTTAATACTTCGTTGTTCGAAAGGTCGATCAATCGCCAGTATTCTTGCTTCGCGAACGTCTGCTTTCCTATGCTACTGATCTGGTTGTTCGAGAGGAAAATTTCGGCGTTCTTCACGAAAGCGTTCGTCGCGAAGGCTGAAAGAGAAAATACTCATTTCTCCGATTTTGCGAACTGCAGAACCATTCGAAAAAATTCGAAAATGCGAATATTTATAGTTGATTCAAAATTTTCGATTTTTTATTCAAAAATTTCTGAATTTCTTTCGTTAAAAAATAAGATTCCGAAAAGTTTCGATTTTCCCCTAAATTCGTGGCAACCTTAACATAGCCCTATCGATTACCGTGCGAACTGAGCGACGCTATTCGATTCCCGGTCAGATCGAGGACGCGAAGCCGTTCGAAGTCGGCAAACGCGCGATGCGGAATCCGCTCGATCTCGTTATACGCGAGGATGAGCACCTCCAACGAGTGCCGAAACTCCCGCAGCACGACGTCATCAAGCGATCGAATTCGATTATTCGACAGATTCAATCGACGCAAAGATTTAACGCCCGCCGTCTGCACATTGAGCACGTCCGACGTATTGAAGCTCGTCAGCCGATTATTGCTCAAGTCGAGCTCCTCGAGCATCGGCACGTTCACGAACGCGCTCCCGACGATCGCGGGAAGCTCATTCGCGCTCAGCGTGAGTGTCTTCAGCCTCGGTAGATTGCTGAGGATGAACGGAAACGTCTCGTTCAGTCTATTCCGGTCGAGATGGAGCCGTTCGAGTTGCGGACAGTTATTGACGGCATAGGGCTGAAGGCGGAAGAGTTGATTGTTCTGAAGATTGAGGATTCGAAGATTCGAGAGATTGAAGAACGCGTTGTACGCGATATGAACGATATCGTTCGACGCGAGATTCAGCGTCCGAAGCTGGCTCAGCTCGGTCGAGAACGACCCCGTGAAGAGGGCGTGAATACCGTTATGCGCGAGCGAGAGAGTTTGAAGATTCGGCCCGAGTGCGTCGAGCGTCGAGGTCGGCACGGTTTGAATGAGATTCGCGTCGAGCCTCAGATGGCGAAGCTTCTTCAGCCCGCTCAACGCCGCCGACGGGATTTGCGTAAGCTTGTTATTGTTGAGGAAGAGAGTCTCGAGGCCGGAGAGGAGGTGGAACGCGTTGTTGACGACGCGCTCAATCTGGTTGTGCGAGAGGTCGAGATAGGCGACGCCGCTCATGTAGATGAACGCCTCTGCTTCGCTCAGCTCGGCGATGTGGTTTCCAGCGAGATTGAGCCGAACGAGATTATGCCCGTCGGCGTTGAACTTGCCGAACGCGAGCTTCGGTAGTTTGCGAATTCGGTTTCGTGAGAGGTCGAGATGAGCGAGTCGATACATCCCCTCGATCGTTTCTGTCGGGATTCGATCCAGGAGGTTCTGGCTGAGCAACAGTTCTTTTAAGGACGAACGAAAGTTGGCGAACACCTGCGGTTCGAGGGTGACGATCTTGTTCGATTTGAGATTGAGGTACTCCAGATCGACGAGGTGGTAGAGGGCCATTGGTACGATTGGAAGTCGATTCTCCTCGAGGTCGAGTCGTTTCAGCGACCGCGCGAACTTCTGAAGGGCGTTGTTTTCGATGAAAGTGAGACGGTTGAAGCCGAGGCGGAGATGCTCGAGATACTCGACGTCGGCCTAGAATGCGCAACGTCACTGATGAGATAGATAATGAGTGTATGGAAAAGCTGAACGATTATTAAGCTTAAGTGAAAATAATCACTTTCAAAATTAGCGCGTTCCCGTTGGGGATTTGTGATATCTCGTTGGTAAGGGTTGGAAACTGGCCGAAGATGATGTAACATAAAGATCGGCAATGTTTATGTGTTATAAGCTCAGAACGTATCAAAAGGACGGGCTGCCAAAAATAAACTTTTTCAAGGTGACGTCATATATTGCACGACCCCTTGTCCTAGTGTCAGTTGGCATGGCTAAAATGCAGCAGCGTCAAACGGCGTCGCTGAGTGTTGTCCTTATCAGCTGTTTTGGGCTACCAGCCAAGCCAGCGTTATACGTCTCCAGTTTGAGTGTAAAATTTTCACACTAGATGGGCACTGAATAGTTTCCGCAGCGAGCAAAACTTTATATTATGCAAGTTGTGTAAAAAGTTGTCTGCGTGTCTCTGATGGGACATCAAAAGTACGTCGATTTTCTCGCCGGTGTAAATGGTGAGTTTTCAGAGAAGACGTGCGACGAACAGCGCCGTCGAACATAAATTTTCAGGTGGTATCGTCACAGTGTACGTTGGTCAACCGCTCGACACCGTAAAGGTGAAGCTCCAAACGTTCTCGAAGCTCTACAAAGGAAGCTCAGTTCGCTGTTTCATCGATACGCTCCGAAATGACGGCATTCGCCGTGGACTTTACGCAGGTTTCTTTGAGGAAAATATCGACTTTTTCGAATTTTTGCTGAGATTCGATCTTTCAGGATCATCGCCGGCGCTGATAGCACAAATAACCGAGAACTCAATCTTGTTCGCCGGCTATGGTATCATTCAGCGCCAAATCGCGGCACTCTTGAACGTTGCCGACGTCAACGAGCTCACGGCGTTCCAGAACGCATGCGCAGGAACACTTGCGTCCGTCGTCTCGACGGCGGTCCTATGCCCGATCGAGCTCGTCAAGTGTCGTATGCAGGCGATGCGCGAAATGTTCGAGACGCACAAACGTGCCGGAACGTTTCGGTCGTCGAATCCGTTTGCGGTCGCCGGCGAGTTGTACTCGCTCGAGGGCGTCCGTGGTTTCTATCGTGGCTTCTCACCGATGCTTGTTCGCGAAGTGCCTGGCTACTTTGTGTTCTTCGGCGCCTACGAACTCTGCCGTAGTTGTCTGAGTGCACCGGGAGCCGGAAAAGACGATCTTGGCAAGTGAGCCCTTTGGTGCAGCCTGTCATTGGCGCGTAAACAGAAGGGTGCTAACGAGTCAGATACGAAAATTTATTTTTGGTTAGTCCTCAAGTCGAAAAATTGAAAATTAGCGAACGACTAATGTAGGCTGTTTTCTGTACGAGCATGTTGGCGACTGTTCCAGCTTGTTCCAAAGTGTTCTAGGATGTTCCAGAGCGTACTTAGTAAGTACACATTTTAATTTATATTTTTACAATTAAAAATTGACTCAGGTTGGTGTTGTGTTATCCTTGATTGCTCAGGTTGGTTCCGAACATGGATTGCCGGCGGCGTTGCCGGCGTTAGCTGCTGGGGCTCCATATTTCCGGCCGACGTGCTCAAGTCTCGAATGCAGGTGCAAGGAATCACCGGAAATCCGCTTCGACTACTCGCCGAGATCGTCAGAAAAGAAGGTGACGTCGTGTGTGCCATTTTAGCTTTGCTTGCTTCGTCTGTACCGTAATCTGCTTTTCTAGGCTTCTTCGCCTTGTACAAAGGTTTCGGCGTAACAGCAGTTCGCACGTTTCTCACTAGCGGCGCACTTTTCCTCGCTGTTGAAACAACCAAGAAAGCACTTTACTGATCTCAGCTTCGCTTTCTTTTTCTATGCATTTTCTACCGAAAATTTTCAAAACGCCGTGTGCAATAAAGTGTCGTGAAGTAGATTACGTGATTTTTGCCGTCTAAAAATTTACTGGAATGGGTCACGTGACCTTCGCAGTCAGCAAAATTCGTGACGTGACCTGGTCAAGTGACCTCAATAATCGGTCTAAGCCGTACTGATTTCGTTTCGACATACCATGCACGCTGTGCGAATCACTTCAATTTCGTTGTAGCTTAGATCCAGAAGCTTCAGCCGATAGAAGTTTGCAAACGCCGAATCCTTGAGGACGGAGATTCGATTCGACGAGAGATCTACCGTAATCTCCGAACGTCCGGGCAGTGTTGAGTTGAATCGGAGGGATGGGTAGGGTGCCACTTCGGTAATGTTGTTCCCGGAGAGGTCGAGATTCTGAATGTTCTTTACGGTCGCGAGAGCGTTGAAGGGAATTCTGTCGAGAACGTTATTGGCCACCTTGAGCAGCCAGAGGGTAGGCGGCAGCGAATCCGCCTCGATCGCGCTGATACGATTTGAGCTCAGCGTCAACACCTGCAGCGGTAGAGACTGAAAGGCGCCCGCAGGCACGTTGACGATGAAGTTGTTGTCGAGGTGCAGAAACTGAAGATTTCGCAAGTGAGAACCCTGAACGAGAAGTCGAATGAGTGCCTTTCTGATTAGCCCATGATCTGGACAGTCACCGAGCCAATAAAAGGATTATCGCGTCAAAAAATGAAGCGGAACCGTTGGATAAAATTTCTTTTGAGAACGTGTTATCTTTTATCACGAAAATAATTTGTGGGATTTTTGCATTTTTTAAATTTTGATTTTTTTTATCTTTAAAAAGTGTTAAAAAGAAATAGTAAAAAGCTGATTTAATTTCATCGGGACGCATAGTCCAGCTCGCTATATAAACTGAATATAAGAGGAGCTTACTTTGAATGTTTGACTATCAAGTTGGCCTATTCGATTATTTTGCATACGCAAATACTGGAGCTGATGTAGATTTGTGACCGCCGTCGTTGGAATGGTTGTTAGTAAATTATGGTTGAGCGACAGTTGATAGAGCTTATTCTGAGAAGAGAACGATAATTTAAAAGCACCTGGTGCAGTCAATAAATCATAAAAGACCGCCTCTTTTAAAATACATACCTCAAGACCGCGAAAGGCGTGCACGTTGATGTAATTGATCTGATTTTGGCTGAGATCCAAAATTTGAATATCTTGTCCGCTGAATGTGTCGCCTTTAAGCAGGATAACATTCGACAAAAGTATGCTAAGTGACGTCATACGAATGGTCGACGTTCCAGCTGACGTTGTTGCGTTGGGAACAGGCGGGATGGTCGGGATCCAATTGCGATTTCGGCACGTGACCTACGCATACGCATAAACTTAGCAATTATAAAAGAAGATTATTCAATAAATCACTTCTTTTTTAATTATTATTTTATTGGTTATGATTAATAACAAAACAATTAGTTAAATCAACAAAAAGTTTTTCTATATTTAAAATTAAAATATTTTATTTTAATTTCACTTTCATTACGAAAATTGTCGTTATAAGATTTTCAAACATTTTTTATCGAAATTTAATTTTTCAAGAATAATGTTTGCAGATGTATCATACTTTCGCCGCGTCCACTGTGATCTTCTCGCACTCGCAGTGACTCCATTCATCCTCAAACTGACATCGTTTTCCCGCCGGGCTAGCCGTGTCCGACGACGTAAATTGACCCTTCGCGACACGCATAGGCAGCAGGACCAGGAGAAGTCCGAAGCATCTAGCATCATGACGCATTTTGATCGAGATATGCGTAGAAATTTGCGAGAAGCACTTCGCATTTGCACGACGTCGTTTTGAGAATGAGGTTGTTTCCACACACAAACAATAGTTAACGCCAAACAACTGCTTCGCAACTTGATAACGGATAATCTTTCAGAAGAAAAGCCGGCAGCTTCGCGTTCGAGAAAATCGATACACCGACCGAGCAGACGTGGTGATTAATGCAACGACAACTGTCGGCTGACTGCCTGCCTGCCGCCCGCCTTCTAAAGCAAGCTAAACGCCCAGAAGCTAACTTTTGCGCTCGTTTTCGACGTGCAAGAGGCGAGCAATTGTTCCTAAGCACTTAGTCAGCGATCAGTGCCTCTCGGATGTCGGCGGCGCTTTCGCCTCGATTGCCTCGAGGATAGAGCTTTTCGGGATTTTTTTACTTGAGGTAAAGACGACAACAGCAGCACCACGACACAGACACAACGCGGAAGAAAACACAATAATGTAAAATAGTATGAATCGTTTTACTGGAAAGTCTAGCTCTAGCTGAACGACTTTTATACTGCAAAAATGCTTGAATATTGTAAATAATTCACAAATAAAATTTGCAAATAAATTCTGATACATTTTATGAGCTTGCCGCCCGTTATTGATGACACAACCGTTTAAAATTTTTTGAAAATAAACTTTATTGAAAATTTCTTATTTTTAAATTTTCAGCGTCAACCCGCGTATCCGACAAAGTGATATTTTTTATTTTATTGGCTATAACTGCTACTAGCCATACAGACAAAGGATAATTAAATTTTTTATGCATGTTAGCAATTTTGTCTTCCAAGATAATGCCTCTTACATTTACGCTTTTTGTATTCTTGTAATTTCCTCACATGAATGAGAAATGGAAAGCGCTGAAAAACCGTTTCGTCTTGTAAGCTGAACACTGCTGTGCAGTTCCGGCTGCTTTGTCAACAGAATAAACGTCACTCACGTCTACCTTTCGGTGATTTCAAAACTGCAGTTTACGCAAAGCCGAGCTTTTTATTTTTCTTGTTTTATAAAGCGGATGTGGTGCTTGTAAATCCTCTTGTGCTTTAATGCCGTTGCCTCAAGTGTCTGAAAGGCAGAACGGATAAAACTCAAAAATAAAACTCAAGCCTCATTCATTCAAAACCGGCAGCGTTTATCGTTGACTCGGAGTGAAATATAGATTATAACTAGGCGCCACATTCTTTGTGAATTTCATTTAAAAAATCGAAATAAGCAACAGTAGGCATGCGTTTGATCGTGCTCACCCTGTTTGCCGTATCCTACTCGTCAACACGTGGTAAGTATCCAAATTTTCTTTCTGCCACGGTGTAAATTTGTGCTCTCGTCGATTTTCGAGTGCGAGATAACGTGGCACGCTGTTCTGTCAAGCTAAATGTATAAACGAAATTTGAAAAAAGGAAAACTAACAAATTTTAAAAATCGAGATAAAATTATCTCATTTCAGTGTCTGTTCATATTTTGTGTATGTAAAAGCGACTACAGACTAGTCAAATTACCAATGAATAAAACGTTTCTACGCTTAAAAATAGCTCAATACTTCGCACAGCCAACCTCAGCCTGTTTCATTACGGGGGCGGACACTGAAGGTCCTTACTACGTCTCTGGTGCGCCAAACGATAATTTCACAGTCTGTTCGCAAAGGTACCTGCATTAAAATCGTTTTTTATTTGAACATTCACCGCTGCCACGATTTTATTTCTAGAGCTGGACAAGCGCGTCTTACCGTGAAGGGTCGCCTGACGGATGGAACTTGTCAGACTGGCCTTCAGGGCCAGCTCGACGTCTGGCAAGGCAAGTTAAAAATTTTAATAATAATATTTCCGATGAGCAATTTTGTGCTGCGTATTTATTCTAGCCAACAGCAACGGAAACTACGCATTTCCTCCAAATTATGTAAGCCCTCCTCGAAACCAGAACAGAAAGTGGCAGTATCGAAAATGACGTGAGAAATCGAAGTGTGCCGTAGATTATGTCAAAAACTCATGTCCATCATGTTCTCAAAGTTTATTGCACTCACAGTGCCAATAATAATTATTATTGCATTTTCAAATTTTGATTTTAAATGTGCGAAAATTCCAATTTTATCCTTTGGGTACAAAATCCCAGCTACATAAATTATGGCAGAACGTGTGCGAGAAAAAGCAGAATTAAGTAGCCGAAAATTTTTAGGAATGCCGTCGTAAAATTATGACCGATCCGCAAGGCTACTTCTCGTTCGACACGACCGTGCCAGGACGCTACCAGATTGACGGTCCGAATGACCTTCGACCGGCACACATTCATTTCAAAATTAGCGCCCGCGGATACCCCACGTTAACGACGCAGCTCTACTTCAAGAACGGTATGATGAAGAAGTCGATAATTACCCAGCGCGGCGTTCTTGCGAAAGAGTAGCGTTCTTGCAGATCCGTACTTGGGCTCGAACGACGCCTGCGGCCGAACGTGTCACTCTTCGGATGGAACGCTCGTCATGCCTATGACCAACGTGAACGGACGTTCGCAGGTGACCTGGAACATCGCGCTCCGTTCGAGCGGTTCGCGCGGTTCGCGCTGGTGGAAGAGTTCGAACACGCCACAATATCCGGCTGTATATGCTTAGTTTCTGAACGAGTAAACTTGGCACATCCTGCAGTGTGGAGCCTCTTGCGTGTGAGATGTGAATGAAAATATTGTCTAAAACGAATGGCGTTCAATTGGATCGAGTTTTTCACTTTTCTGGTAAAGTTCATAGGCATGAAACCACCGATGACAACGTGGGTCAGTCGACCTAAAACTAATGTGCAAATAGTTCCACAGGGCGTTCTGGAATACCCTGGAGCACTCTAGGCAGTCCGGTGCATTTGTTCACTTTAGTCTTCTCGGCGTGCGCTGCGCAGGCTTTCGATTTCGCAAGAAGAGAACGGAGGGAATGGAATGCAGCTTGGAATGCAAACTTGCAAAGCAAAGCAGCAAGAGCAAAGAGCAGATTTATCATGGGAAATATTATATATTTCTGACGTAATTTTACACTAAAACAATGCAAATGTCGGAACAGTTTTAAAACCTGTTATGCCCTTTCGCCGTGTCATCGTTGTGCGACGTCCTAAAATTAGTGTACGACACTCTGAGCGTTTCTTGTAAGAATGACACTCGGCGTGGTTGTCGTCGCCTTTTCTATGGTATTTCACGCATTGCCCATAGTTCGTGGTAAGCCGTATCTAAACATATTATTCTATTATTTGATTGGTAACTAATAATTAACATTCAAAAAATCACAAAATTCACGTGCTCCTTAACAAAATCGTTTTGAATTGTGAAAGCTCCGATGAAAATGCATCGGAAAAATCATATTGGTATTTTTCAGAATAAAATAGGTAAATTTCTACGAATTACCATTGCGACACAATTGTGTGGTGCTCGAGATGTTGCAAAAACTAAAAAATAAAATCAAACATTCGCGAAAATTGACTAAATTCAACCATCCGATGCAATTCGCTAAAATTGAACGTTCAATAAAACTTCGTCGACATCTAACTTATCTGTGTTTCTTGGGAATTTGTTAAAATGTTTATTCTAGCTCAAGTCTGCGCGATTACAGCAACAGATACCGTGGGCGCCTATTACCGCGATGGAGCACCGATAAGCGACAATCACACAGTCTGCATGCCAAAGCAAGTTCACTCTGCTGAGGGTATTTTTTCCAAAGATATTCCCTTGACTTCTCACCATTTCCTGTCGATCTTCTGCTGTGGATTTAAAAATGAATCTGCGTCAACGCTGGGCTCAATTCCCCGATAAGGTTTCGGTTTAAGACTGCAATTTTCAAGGCTTACGTAGTCTGCCCCGTAAGCGGAAGGTCTCGGGCTCGATTCCTGAGCGGAAAGCCAAGAATTTTACAGTCTTATCCACCTTTCTTTCTAAAAATGAATGGCAAAAAATTTCTATTTTAGATCATTATCCAGCGGTGATCTTCGGCAATCCAGCAGTTTTGCTTTATATTTAGGGATGGCAAAACGCCTTTAACGATCAAAGGTCGTTTGACAGACTATGACTGCCAGCGAGGTCTTCAAGGACTCTTGGACATCTCGCAAGGTGTTTAGATGCTAGCTGCGTTTAAAATCAGCTTATACCAGTTTTAATTTGCGCTTATTCTAGCGAACGGCAACGCTGAGTACTCTGTTCTTCCATACTGGGTAAGTGAGCATTAAAAATTTTTTGTAAAAGAGTCACTGTCCATTGGCCGGTTTTCTGAAAAATTCAGAACCAAATTTCTCGAGATGGGCTCAACGTGCAGCGCGTCCAATGTATCAAAATAATGGCCGCTGTTTGGGCGTCATTTTGACGTATAAATGGAAGGAATTTTGCAGGACTGTCGCCGTAAGATTTGGACTGATCCCCAAGGCTACTACTCGTTCGACACGGTGCTGCCCGGTCGTTATACGATAGAGCCCGGCGGGAACGACTACCGCCCGGCGCACATTCACTTTAAGGTGAACGTACCCGGATACAACGTGCTAACAACGCAGCTATACTTTCAGAATGGTGAATAAAATCGATAATTTGCGGATCCAAATGACATGATCGCTTTTATATCTATGCGTTTACTGTACGCAGATCCATTCTTGGGTGACAGAGACGGCTGCTGGACTTGCCACTCGTCGGACCGAACACTCGTGACACCTTTGACGAACACGACCTCCGACGGGCGTTTGCAGGGCACCTGGAACATTGCGCTAAGCTCAAAGTCGAGGATGCGATAAAATTCGCCTCCAAATTCTAACCTTTTCAAAGAGATTGGACAGAGGTGAAAACGGGTAGTCGTCTGCCAAGGGAGCCTTAGTTTTATCGCACGCTGTATTCATTCAAATGGTGCCAATTTTGCAAGATTATTTGACATTGATCGGAGGTAAATTCCTAGCATTTTAACGAGGCCTTTAGCCATAAGAACGAAGCCTTTAACGAAACCTCATAAGCTAGTCAAAATTATGACGCTCGAGCGGAAGCTGAACGTAGGTAGGTGGACATCGGCGTGTAGGCTTAGAAGGTGCAGATTATGGGGTTTCCGGTCAGCGTCGTGCAGAACTCACAGGTCAATATGCCAACCAGTTTCGAGGTCGTCGAACAGAGAACACCCCTCGGTCGGCTAAAATTGAAATCTTTGCTTTTTGCTTTAATGTGCATAATTACATATTTTGCACGTGTATTTTCTTTTCACTTTTTTCTGAACCGACGAAGCAGTGCGCCGTGTAGCGTATCGAGGAGCCCATTGCATGTAGATGACCGGGAGGGATCAGCCACAATTAGCGTATAAACGAAATTTTTCGAGACCCTCCGCATGTACGAATAAACGATTTCGTGTGTAAGAAATATGATTCGGGGTTAAATATGGTCGGCTCGGTCCTTTCAGCCCGTAGCCGTTTACGCAAATTGTGTACTTCAGGGAGAAATTTGCCCGTTGAGTGGACATGATCGAACGACGAAAACCCATGCACTTAACGTTACAGCTTGGACTGAGTAGAAAAATTTCGCTTTAATTTAACAGAGCATGCGCAAACAACCTCATCGTCGCAGTCCAAGTACATGGGTGACGTCGTCCAGCAGGGCCACGGAGAGCGCCCTAAATTTTAACCTACGCCATACCAGGAACATTCACACTAAATTTCAGGCAAATCGGTCAAGTTGTTCTGGAGTTATGCGTAAAACAGTGCAAATACACTATATTTTTACGCTGAGATGAGCCTAGTAGATCGCCCAGTTCTCTGATTATAAGGCGCACTGGGCTCATTTACGAAATCAGGCGAGCCCTTGGCCCAAGGTATCTACAAGAAAATTTTGGACCCGCTAGTTTGCCAGCGCAAACCGAGGACGGATGGACGGGTCCCATTGCATAAGGCCTACTGGCTTCGTTAGTGGGCCTAAAAACGATACTGTTTCGGAAACATTTTTTTCAGTGTTTTTCGTCTCCGACTTTGTGAAATGCGGAAAACTGCCACTGGTGCAGTAGCAAGTTTACTCGCAGAATGAAACCCAAGAATAAAATTTTATAGAATCACGTCAAAAATCGCTAAAATGTTTATGTACGTTTACGTAGATTGGAGCAATGTTTTTCTGGCACTCAAAAAACTTTCGGCTTTTTTACATTTCTGGAACTGCGAAGACACCTGCCGTCACCGGTCACTCTTCGGACAAAACGATCGAGATGCAGTAGTATCTGATGCAAATGGGCGTGCGCAAGTAAGCTGGAATCTCGTTTTGGCCTCGCGCTTTCGGAAAAGCTTCGGTACACGGTCAGTTTCAGCTGCTTACGCTTGATTTGAATCGATTTTTAGCGACGATTTGTTTTCAATTGATGCAGAGATCGTGTGCTACTTTCGCATTTCTGAAAGTTTGCCTGACGGCAGTTGTTCGTTAGACCGCACATTAAGAAATTTGCCTCTTGTTGCTGGCTGACTGAGGCAAGGGTGCGGTTTTTGCCGTTCGTGACTAATTTTTGAGATCCCGCGGGAAGTTTGCATGGTGACGTAGATTGCATGTCGTTGACTTGTCGTGCAAGATTGTGTACAGCTTGTTTTCGAGGCCCTTGCTATCGCGGAAAGCAGAGAGCTTCGTCTCGTGCTTGGATGCATAGGAAAGACGCGCAGAGGCTCAATTTAATTAAGTTGCACATCTTAAATATCATGCTCCACTTTTCGCACGCCCCGGATGTCTGCTCGGCGCAGGTCAGGCAGCACAGAACACAGCGGGCGCAAGAATCATGCCCATGTACGACGCTGAAAAGGGCGCGTTTCCGTCGTGCGCGTGCGATGTTCGGTAGAAAGCATGGCGCTTATTACATAATTAATTTTCTCCTCTGTGCACGCGATCTTCTGAATCTGCATACGTCATAAAAGTCAGCTCGTCTTTCGCCTTGACGCTGTATTCTCAAAATCTTCTATTGTACTCATAAATCGGTGTTTGTACAAAATTTACCGGCGACGGTCACAGACAAAATTTTTCATGTTAAATCGAAACCACCGAAGAATTCTGACAGCCCAGCCGATTAAAATCGAACGATTTCAGCCGATTTCGCGTCGAACCGAATTGATTCTGCTGCGTTTCGATTCCGCGGAACACGAATACATTCGATTCCGTGTCGAATAGGTTCGAATCCATTTTGGTTCGATTCGGTTTCGATTCGATACCGCTTTGAGTATGTTCGATTTCGAATCGAGTCCACTTCTTTTCTTCCTTAATTCCGCTTTGAATCAATTTTATTCTCTTTCGAGTCAGTTCGATTCCGTTTCGCATCGAATCAAATATGAGACAATTCTACGTCCAAATAACCATTTTGGTGCATAAAATGTCAAAAATGATAAATACTTAAAAGGTTGTGATTTGCGAAGTTGTAAAATAAAATTGAAATAAGGAAAACGGTGGCATTTTGTAATATAACTATGCCTTTGATGGCGAATGCTAGTCGAGTAGTTACCAAACCGTTACTCAATATCGAACCGGTTAAACTGGGCTCGATTCAATTCGATACTTGGCACCGTCGCTAGTAATAGGTATTAGGCGTATTAAGCATCCTAAATCGATGAACTACGCATGTTCAAGCCCAAAACGTTAGAAAAAATCACTGAAAATGGTTAAAATTATGTTGCACGTGTTTAATAAGAGACAGGAACCATGGCACGGCGTAACACGATGGACGTTCCGAGTTCGATGCGCGATCCGAAAAAGGTCGACATTCAAAATGTGGGCAGTAACCTGTCGGCGCGTCAGCGACAGCTTCTTACCGAGACCTTTAGTCTTCTAAACGCCGATGCTGTACCGAGCGGCGTTCTGCTTTTTCTCAGGTTTGTATTGTTTCATTGTGTGCCTGAAAAGGTCGCATCAAGAAAGTGGCGAAACTTCCAGGTTGTTCCACGAGTATCCCGAGTACAGAGCGATGTTCCCAAAGCTTGCCGTCCTGGACGAGTCGGCGGTCGCCGCGTCGGCCGAGATGAAGTACATGTCGTCGATCTTCATGAACGGCCTCGGAAAGATCATCGCGTCACTCGATAACGACAAGGAGTTGGCGATGACGTTGAAGAAGATCGCCGCGGCGCACGTTCGTCGAGGCGTCAAACGAGAACATATTATGGTTAGCCAGGGGAGAATGACAGTCCACTAAAATATCGGTCAGTTCACTCGAACACTAGACGATTTTCATTTGATATAGCGTCTGCTATGCGTGCTCACGGCGCTGTTTCACGAGAAAGACAACACGCTGAAAGGCGACGTCGATGATGCATGGAAAGCGCTCTTCTTCGGCGTCGCTGATCTCGTCGAGTGCCCTGGGGTAGCGGCAACCGTATGAGCGCCTAGGAAGCTCCCATTGCACAACATGCTACTAAGTGGTCGTTACAGAAAACGCTTCAACTTGAACCTGAACTTTTTTAACCTCGCATACTGCGGATTACCTCGTAGTCGTGTGGAAAAGCTTCGCACGTTTGGTGACTGCGAAAAATTTTATTAAGCACGTGTTGTCAGAGTGGTATGTTTCCATTTTAATATAACGATGTGTTCACCTTTACAAACTGGTTGACGAATTATTGGTTACATAAGCGATGCCCGTTCAGCTTACGACGCATATCGTAGCTATAAATCGTTCAAACAATGTCCAGCGCTTATAATACTTGTGTGAACTTGTTTCACACTTGTGCTTACCCATACTTTAACCCACAGCGTGTCGACAAAAATTTTGTATTTTATTCAAAATGTGGGGCCCCAAAAATGAGTCATAATGACGAACCCCAGAATATCTGGGGTAGCCCACACATTATGGGGTTGTGACATTTTGACTAAATCTGTATAGTGGTGAGCCCCAGATAGTCTGGGGTCCGACACTGTTAATTACGAGGTAAACTCGCTGCTGTTTCGCGCAAAACATGGCAATAGGTCATTTATGCCTTTGTTTGTCTCTGGAAAACATTTTGGGACGTTCGATTGAAAAAATTATTGGTCACAACAGAATTTTCCAAAAAAAATCATAAAGTTACGCAAAAAAATGTTGTTGTAGTTTCAATTCCGATTCCGAAGTATTTTAAGCCAACATTTTCGGAATCGGAATTCCGAACGCCAGCTAATGCAGAAACACAAACGGACACCCAAACCCATCCACACACTTATTCTGGGTTTCATATGAATCCTATTTAGCTGGAAGGCTTCTCAAAATACCTAAAAGTCTTCAGTGTTTTGAAATGTTAAGCAGTCTTGCTGACGCAGGAAAGCACCCTTATTTTTCAGCGATTCGAGAAACTTGCGTTCAAGAGACGTGAAAACGTTATCGAATGCCGAAGGCGTTTTCTTATAAAAATTCTCTGATGGCGATGTGAAGAGCCAGCAGCATTAAATTATTGCGTCAATTAGTGTCATCACAGGTGTGTCATTTCTTCTCGTGACATCGCAACTTTTATCATGCACCCTTTAGACGATTTGCTTTTTGTCATTTTGATCATCTTTTTTGAAGCCACCGCTTTTCGTTTCAAACGACTTGCCCGACTTTGCTTTGGTGCTAGGCTTGACAGTGTATAACGTTGCACAGAAACACTTTATTTCAAGTCACCAGTGTGCTAATAGCACTGCGTCTGAAACCAAGATAACATCGTGGAAGTAACGCGAGATATATTTAGCTTTTGCAGTCACTGAAGTCTGCGTACTATCATGAAGCATTCATCTCTCTAGATTTCTTGAGGACTGCCGTGCTTTCCGTCGGATTTGTGGAGCCTCCAGTTTTCTCGGGTGAATTCGAAGTGTTTACGGGCTCCTCCATTGGGTTTATGGAAGCCCCGGTCCCGTCGTCGGTTGGCTCCGGTTGATTTGAAGTGCCGCTCGTTCCTTCGGTTGTGGGACCAGTTGTTGGCGCTGGAGTGGTGCTAGGGTCGACCGCTCCTATTCGATACCTTTTTTATTCTTGGACTGACTTTGCTGTAAGCCATGCTGTTGCTTTACCACCAGTTCCTTCACCAGTTGGCTCCGGTTGATTTGAAGTGGCGCTGGTTCCTTCGGTTGTAAAGCCAGTTGTTGGCGCTGGAGTGGTGCTAGGATCGACCGTGCCTATGCGGTAAGCTATTTAGATTAGAAGGGATTTTGTTGTTGGCATACTTGTTGGTACCGCTGGTTGGGTCTGGTTGATTTGAAGTTGCGCTGGTTCCTTCGGTTGTTTGGGCAGTCGTTGGCGCTGGAGTGGTGCTAGGGTCAGTTGAGTCTATTGGTGTGTAACCATTCTAAGTTTAAACTGATAGTGCTGCTTCTATTTTAGGTGACACCATACTCGATTTGCAGCAGTTGCTTGTTGACGCAATCAAAGCCAGCAGGACACTTTCTTTTCCGACCGAAGCAAGTCCAACCATTCCACTCCTGTCCAGATGGGCAAGCTAGCAAAATTAGCAAGAGAAGAGATTGACGAGCTAGCAAAACAAAGACATTGGCAGATCCAGTGAGTATGGTAGCATTTCTACCTTGCTGGCAGCAGAAACCCATAATGCAGCTGAAGCCCGATTTACATGACTTAGACTTGCAGCGCTGGAAATGCGTAATTGGATGATCCGGCGGGCAGCCTAAAGATAGACTGGAGCCTCGCAGTTGGGAAACACAAAGAACTCATCCCAATCATTGCAATGGCGCTTCGGTGGTCTTGTGTGAGCAGTGGGCCTTCTCGTGGTAGGTCTCCTTGTTGTGGGTTTTCTTCTAGTTTCCCTCACAGCTGGACAAAAGGTGCGATTTTCCCGGTTTCCTATGGGAATTGCTTTTTTCTCCCAGTGTCATATAGTAGCTTCGGTCGATCCAAGGCATGCACGTTGTCTCTGCGCTATATTTTCTGTACCAGCATCATACCTTCACAGCATTCGCCATGAACGCATTTGTAGTCTTCTGGACAGGTACCACGAGAGCTGCATTTACCCCTTCTAAGTTGTCCCGGTTTACATCCGCCTGCTGCAATTTAGAAAACAAAAAAAATAGCTGCACAGGGTTTTTATCTTTCTGTTTACGAACCTTCAATATACGAGAAAGCAGCAATCAGGAACAGTAGCGCAAGGACGACTTTCATTTTGTCGACTGTAAGTTATGTATTTTTATGTTGAGACTTTTTGTCTTTTTATGATCTTTCGTTCGCCCTTGAGAAGACAGCTGCTGTCCAAGGCAGCGGTTGGTACGACGTTTATTCACCTTCTCTGTCGTCATTCGAATGGTTATGTCTCTCAGCGAACATCTGCTGGAAGTAAAACACGTAAATGGATCGAAGCTATTGCCATTTGGGAAAATCTGCTGCATTAGCATTATCACTGACATTTTGTCATGGTTGCGCTGCCGATGTTTTTGATCTTATTTATGCCATAAGTTCGAAACGTCACATCGGGAAGATAGGTCGCTGTTCGCTTTCGGAACTTCTACGTGATATAATACAATTATGAGGCAGGCAAAGTCGACAGGCATCCAGCATAAAGAGCAACATACTAGCGTTGACGTTTTTGAAGCAAGAGAGACAAGAAAGTAAAGACTTGGTATTATACTGCTTAGGCAAACCAGGTTTTCTCTAGTCTCTTGTCGAAACAAAAATAACATGTTCGTTCGAAGGTCTCCCCGCAACCTCTACCATCGGCAAGTCGCTCATGCCGTCCGCTAACTTTTGTCTTGGGAGGAATGTGGGGATTGGCGGAAGCAGAAATTTCTTTATCTGACCAGTTAGCCTCCGTTGTTTTATTCGCAGGCTTAGTCGCCGGGGAATCAAAAAGTACAACCCGCAAACCTTGGCCTGGCAATGCAATGTGGCTAACAAAACTGATTGTTTCGACTTTAGCGACACAGCACACAAAACAAAACTTATTGGCCGAGAATAATTTGTTCTGTAGGCACATAGTTCATTCACGTTCAGTGAGGGATAATTGCTACAACGTGTGCGCACTTTCCCAGCACGTTTAGCTAGCATGTCAAGCGTTCATTAAACGAGTGCTCTCCGAGTCAGAGGAGTTTAATTCCATGAAACGCGCGAACGTGTGGCATTCTTTGTGCAAGGGCTTTCCAGGCGTCTTTCTTCGCGTCGTTAAACTCGACGATGTCAAGTTTCTGCTTGCCGACGACGAAGACGAACACAAAGTACGCCACGGCAACTGAGCCCTCTTTCAATGTAGGCATAGAGCTGAATCCGCCGATCGCATAGTTTACCATTCAGCACAGCCAGCAGGGTTGTAACGATTCACGTTCAGGCTTGCCACCGTGTCAAAGCCCGCGCCGATACTGTTGTCCCAACCGCGTACACGGCAACGCCAGGATAGTGTCGTTCGTTGCCCATATATCGAATGAGGGTCCAGGCCTGTCTAAGTGCATTGAATGCTTCAGCCAAACGTAGAGTCGCCTTTTCATTGAGATCACCAACGACGCAAATTCGTCAACTGCAACGCCAACGTCTCATCGTGGCATGCTGATATTCGGTGCTACTGACCACACGCCATTCGTGTGACTGTTGACGTCAACCATGCCTGTGCAGAGTCGCCATTCACACTACCGACGTCATATATAAGACCACCTAGCACGGCTACACCAAGGCGTTCACGACAAGACAACCTGGGGCGTGACATTATCAGGAACATTCCTAAAGCTCATAACCCCAGATAGTCTGGGGCTTGACACTATTAGTCACTTTTGTCACCTTACCGCCCCAGACAGACTTCGCGTCGTTGTTCAATGTA
Source organism: Prismatolaimus dolichurus (assembly GCA_034691745.1). Classification (NCBI taxonomy): domain Eukaryota; kingdom Metazoa; phylum Nematoda; class Enoplea; order Triplonchida; family Prismatolaimidae; genus Prismatolaimus; species Prismatolaimus dolichurus. The sequence goes on from JAQGBB010000177.1 coordinate 23,400, forward strand.
ACCGATACACCTTGAAACATGGCTGACTAATCCTATCGGACGTGAGGTACATATTCGCCGTTACCGTATCTCGAAGACCACAATTTTTACGCTGTCTTTAGCCAAACATGTCTGTTCAAATAGATGTTTTCCCCTTATTGCAAACGCTGATGTTATTAAATGTCAAAGAAAAATTTTATAGTAAGAAAAACAGGCTTGCGATAAGAGAATGGTCGCGTAACATAAACGAGGCGGCAGTCGCTTTCGCCCCGCTTCCGCCGCTCGGCCGTTCCGGAATGGCGGAAACGCCTGCCACCGCGTTTGTTTTACACGCCCAAATTGTTGGGGAAAATAATATCCAAAGTCGCAAACACTCAGTTTCAAATAAATTCAAGTTGATACTGCTACAGTGCGCCTAAGTCTATGTGTGCAAGCAGTCAAAATTGTGCAGACAACTACCGTAGCAAAGTGTTAGCTTTCTACATCATAAAAAGTGCAACAGCTTTTTTGCCTTTATTTTTACGTGTTTTTTGCTTTTGCTTTTGTGCTTTTCTCATGTGCGTACGGAGCGTTTGAACGAACATAATTTAAAAAAATAAGTGAAAAAAAATTTTTACACTTATTTTTTTAAATAATTAATTCGAATTATTTATTTAAAAAAAAATAAATGAGATTTATTGCGCTGACTGGTTGACCCAAGGGTGATTCTAGCAATAATTTTTTTCCAAAACTTTTCTCTAAAAAT